>VZRU01002472.1:9195-43100 GCA_013398155.1 Pedionomus torquatus
AGGGCATGCCCCAAAGAAGATTCTAGAGCTCATTAGCATAGACCAACCTCCTCTTAGGAATATATATGAGCAGAACGAATATAAACTGGAAATGGGAATTGTGCAGTGTGGG
The DNA here is from genome assembly GCA_013398155.1 of Pedionomus torquatus. Classification (NCBI taxonomy): domain Eukaryota; kingdom Metazoa; phylum Chordata; class Aves; order Charadriiformes; family Pedionomidae; genus Pedionomus; species Pedionomus torquatus. Next base: position 9,308 of record VZRU01002472.1, read on the forward strand.
TCTTGGTTGAGCAGAGGCTCCCGACAAACCCAGCGCTGTTTGCTTGCCTTTATTCGTTTAATAAATTGTAAACTTTAATTGCAATCCTGTTTGGGACTAAATCACTTATCACACAACTCACACTAACTCCATTTGCTGTAAAGTAATCATGGTAGCCACACATCTTTGGAAAATCTGACATTATATCCAAAAAACCAGGAAGTACACTCATGTGCCTTATTGTACATGATAGAGCTCACACATATCAAAATATAGAGCTATTTTTAAAATACTAAAAAAAAAAAAGTAAAATCTAGCCTTTTCCTGTGAGAAACACCAGTGTTCCATTGTTAAGAGGTTCATTACTGGATTATTTCAGTCCCCTTCAAAAATGACAATACACATATATATTTTGCCAATGGCTATTAGTGTATATGGAACTTTGATTATGTAATTTCCATGAACAGGAAAGACCTAGGTATCTACATTATTGAAGTTACATATGGTATTTACAAGAACAAACATGCTTTCCAGAGCTCTGTATGATTGAAACACATTTTCAGCAATTGCGTGGGTCAAAGAGAAAAATATATATATGCACCTACATGTGGTTTTATATTCATACGGAATTATGTTGTTGACTTAAAATTCAACAGGTAAAAAATGAAATGTTAAACATTTACTAAGTAACATTGCATATGAGATTTCTTAACCTTTTCCTCTCCCAGTGTAAAAATGTACATATACATTGCAGGTAATTCGGCATTGCCATAGGGGTGAGTTATTCATCCTTCATGAGCATTGACTGACAACATATACTCATTCTCTGTGCATCTTCTCTTTATTTCAGAGATATTGCACGTATTCTCTAAATTATTTCCTGATGTCACCTGACTGTTACAAGGCATTATATTTTGTCTCCAGTGAATCATTCTTTTACCACACCAAGCATATGTAAAATACAGTATCACATAATGGAATAATTACTTCCTTAAGGGCAATTCAAATCAGTCACAAAAGCTGAGAAAACCATGCTTTTTCCCATTCACATGCACATTTTACTTTGCAGCTGGTGCAAAACGTTACCCATCTAGTTATCTGCTTGTTCAGCCTAGCTCTTTGAATAAATTCTCTGCAAGTTTTTGTTTAAATTGACTTGAGAGTTAAACTCCATGTAGTGTCAAATACAGTGTAACATTAGCCACTTACAAGTTTCTGCCAAAGCACCGCCATCATCCTAACCACCTGCTATCTTCCCTGGAATGTTAAATGCGCCAAAAGCCTTATCCACACCAGGTGGTGCATTCATTTTGAGGAGGAAGCAGAAGTCCAATATAGAAGACTCCCATAAATTTTATGTGGCACCACAAAGGAGAACAACAAGGCATCAGCAAGACCAAAATATGTACATGTTATGGTGAAAGAAGCATACTTATAAACCCTTTCCCACATAACAGAAAACAGGGTATGCAGCAGGAAACCTTAAAAGTATTCCTTAGAAGTATTTTCAGTCTAAATTAATATAAGAAGCTGAGATAAACACTGTGAAATTTTACTACATCTAATCATACGCAAGCAAAAATTACTCAGGAATACCAAGGACTGACAGATCCTTGAGAGGGTACAAGACATGGTTCTTCAAATTATCAGTCAAAATCATATTTTAAAATGCTGGTCAATTGATTGAAGAATAAAATGAAAAATCTCCCTTTTCAGTCATTCTCCTGTCTGCTCTTACCAGAAAGCCATGATGTTCCCTCAGGTAGGCTGCAAAAATTAAGTCAACACAAGCATATTTAGACAACACAGGTATATTACACAGTTCTAAAGGGATACTGCTATTTGTGTAATAGTTTCAAACATCCTCAAGCTCACTGCATGAGCTTGCAAATTAGTTTACTTTTGTAGTACCCTTTGTATATTTTGGAGACACAGAGTTTATGCTCAGTTTTAAATGTTTTTTATAAGAAATAAAAGCAAGACATATAAATTACAAAAAAAAAAAAAACCACACACACACACAAAAAAAAAAAAACAACCCATTTGCAATATCTAAAAAGAGATGGAATTTTGTATGCTTCAGCAAGCACAGATTAGAAGCAACTTGACAAGCTTCAAAAGGTACGTGACCACTGTGGATGACCAGATAAACACAGAGAAAAAGTAAATGAAGCCACAAGAAGACTCAGTGCTTCAAAGGGGTTGCATAAAAGCTTAAAGGAATAAATGGCAAGGATCAAGAATGCTGTGATAAAAATGAATGAAAAATAAAACACAGGGTCAAATGATAAATAATAAATTATTTTACAAACACATGAAGAGTAAGAAACTGGCAAGGAAAGCTGTGGATTCCTTAAGGGAAGGTGAAAGAATGAGCCAGAATACAGGGCTTTGAGCAACCTGGTCTAGTGGGAGGTGTCCCTGCCCATGGTCCCTTCCAACCCTAACTGTTCTATGAGTCTATGATTTAACTGGTTTTTAGTATATTCTCCTAGGTAATAGACAAGGAGAAGTGTACAGAAGAAATAAATTTTGCAATGTTTAGTGTATCATTTATCACAATGGAAGATGCCGAGTTCTGCAATTCTTGCAGAAATATATTGAATTTTCTTGAAAGTTTGTATTCTTTCTTTCATTAACAGGAAGGTAATCATAGTAACTACTCCTGTATAAGAATGTTATAGATTTTTAGCACAAATATTTGGAGAGATACAGGTTTTATAATGGCTCATGTTTATGTTTTGACTTAAAGAGTACTCAATAAGAAAACTCCACAGACCTGTCAACTACCTTTCTACACTGACTGCCATCAGTTGTAGTCTCATCTCATTAATTTCTTCCAGAAGCAAATGGGACCTCTCACAAGGTGCATTTGCTTGCACAGTAATTCAGCAGTTAAAAAACAACCAAACAATAAACCATAATAAAATTCTCAAAACTATGCCATATACAATATATCTGGGGATAATTAGCAGAGGGTAAGGAAAGCTTTTGAGGTACTAGCCCAACATATTGTTTTAAAATGATGGGCTCAAGGAGGGACCAGCTTGGATAACACTTGCATAGTGGAGGAAGCACATTTTAAAGAATTATTTCAGTGCAGAAGAAATGTGGGTTTTTTTCATAAGACTATACTGTATTAAATGTACTTCAGTTTAGGAACTGAGAGGTTTATTCTCTTAAAATCAATTCTTTTTTTATCAGGTGAACTTATAATTAAAATTAGACTCTTATATCACACTGTACATTAATTTTTTACAATTGAATTTTAACCTAAACCAGTCCAGGATTTTAAAGGATTCATGTTAAATCAACTTGAATAGTTGTTTGCAGTGACAAAGAAATGTTACAGCACCCACTAGTGCCCCTGTGAATAACATAGTGTAACAATTCAGAGTCCAATGTTTTTTGAAGGCTATAACATCCCTAGAAGTTTGAGGTTTTTTAATGTTTTGTGCTCTGGAAAGTCCAATGTATACAACTTTCTACCAGTGTCCTCTACATACATATTTTACACATACTCGAAGGTGGTGAGTCAAAACTCAGGTGTTTGATGGGGGAGATATGGGAAGGAGGATATTTCTGTATTTCTGTTGCAGAGAAGATTCAGCAGTGTGACAAATATACACCCTTCAAGGCTCACATACTCAGAAGCCTTCATACTTCCTCTCCCAGAGTTCTTCACAGTTAAGTGAACAAAGTCTTGAAGGAAATTTGTATGACATTTTAGAAGAACACAGTGATTTTTCACATTACTATACATTTCACTTCCTCTCAAAATGCGAGATTCCAACATGGTTTTCCACCATTGTGTTTGCCATGAAAATATCTTTCACTTTCCTTCCCTGCTGTTCTTCAAAGACTTGGACAGGACTTTGGGCTTCATGTTTATGAATTATTTCAGCAAGCAGCTGGTGTGAAGAATAGCTCGAATGGTAGGAAATGCTAGAATTGGAGCTGACCTTAAAGGTGTCAGCTTAGCTGTGGTCTTAACTGTGGTTCTGCCATGAGACATTTCTTGCTGCAATGTTTAGTAGAATGACTCAAGGAATCCCCTTGAAAGAGCAAGGTGCTCTAATACAGGAATAAAACTAGAGGGTGATGGCTATATCTGAGAGAACTAGAAATGATTGATGTGCTCAGTGAAGTATAAATAATTAGAGATATTAACCCCTAGTCCATTTAGGAATTTCCTAAATACAGTCTTATTAGAGACAGAATCAGAGGGTACACTGCCAAATGATAGGGTTAGTAGTTCTGTCTTTAAGTTATTCTGAACTTAATGCAGTGATGTGGGGTTTTTTTCTCATTTATTTTTCATGGGAATAACTGCCAAAACCCAGATGTAACTCAAGCTGCCAGAAACATAAGACCTCCTCTCAATCCCTTCTTCCAAACCTTCCAGATGTTGCCCACCTCTGCTCTCCTTGTAACTTCTCTTGTTTCCAGCACAAGGACAGGCGGATATCTACAATGCTTGCTATGACTTCTATGTCTTACCTTTTCTATAGCCTGTTTGATAGTAACACTTGAAAAGTATATATTTAATCTGATACAAATACTCATATTCTGCTGGGTTTATCAGTAAATTTAAAGTCAGTTACACATACTCTGGTATTCCCATCTTGCTGCCGAATGAACCCAGACTTTGTAGGGAAAAAAAACCCAAAAGTACTAATTTATTTAATATTAAGGCACAAGGCACAGGAAAGAACCATGTGGGAAGTGTTTCTACAAGAAAGTTCAATCCTCATTTTTCCAAATTATAAAACTGCATTTTTTTAATCATACTCTTCTGTTCTGATAGCTTATATGTAATATTGTATAACCAGATACATGCCAATTTGAGTTACTCAAAATTTTCATAGAAAACACAGAAATATAGAGCTTGAAGGGATCCAGAAGAAACATACTTCTGTTCTCAGACAGAATTAGATATGACTAAAATAATCTCTCACAATCAGTTCTGCCATCTGAGTCATTTTCCCTTTAATAATGCCTCAGAGTTGCTTTTCCTTTCTGAGCTATAAAATAAATAAATAAATTGCAGAGACACAGAAAACATTGGAAGAAAAATATATTCTCCAAATTTTAATAGAGAATGAAGAAAAGATAACAGCAGAGATTTGATGAGACTATTCCCTCCTTAACTTCCTTTCCTTTCAAACAAACAAAGTGAAGCAGGGTGAAATCCAAATTACCTGTATAAGGAGAACTTTCTAGAAAGTCAATCATCTATAAAAATCTTAGAAATTATTTAAATTTGAAAGAAATAGAGCTAGAATAACATAAAAAAGTTTACAGAGCAAATGTAATTTTTCTTTTAAAATTGTCCACATATAGTGATTATCTCTTCATATCCAGGAAGTCAAATATAGTGGAATCCACACTTTAAGTTTATTTATAGAGATGTGATTGTTTAGAGAAGAATAATCACAGAAGAAGAACTCAAGTATACATAATATATTTTATGAAAGAAATTGGCTAAAAATGCTACTTTACAAAGCTTGTAGACAAACAAAAATCAGGACATTACTTAAAATATGTCTATCATTCTTTAGAAATGATGAGCCAGAGGTGAAAAAAACATAAGTGCAGGCCTTGTTCCAAAATACTGCAATGTAATTTAAACTATATGCATTGACATGGGAAAGAGAGGAGAGCAAAGAAACTTGTAAAACTGCTGAGATGTAGGACTTTTATAATTTTTCTTTAATTTTTATATGTACAAATATCTACTTATGCACAGATACATAAAAATAAAATAAAGTCTATACATACAAATAGCCTTAAGACTGTAAAAGAGTGTATTTGTGATGACTATATGAAAGAAATTAGAGAAGAGTTTGCAGCTGGAGTCTTCTCAAGTAAGAATGTTCTTTGTTAAATGTATCTTTAAAAAAAGCTCTGTCCAAAATAACACTACTTTGTCAGAGTCACTGGAACTTGTGTGGAAGAAACACATACATACATTGCACTTTCTTTACAGGTTAGAAATTGTCACTTGCTGTTTTTGCTCAGTCTTTCAGTAGAATTTCTGATACGAAAAAACAAATTTGAGGGTGCAAAAGCCTTCATCTATCCATCTTCACAGTCCAAGAGACCTTTAAGACACTCCCCCAGGGAGACTGAAGGTAAATGCAGCTTTCCAGTACTGTTGGTGGACTGTTGGCAACAGTGTCACATTCACAGGTGCGAGGACATTTCCAGGTCCTGGCCATGTCAGAGAGAAGCCTGGCTCTACAGATGTTCCTCAGGCAAAGCAATTAGAAATACTCTCCTGTCCCCAGGTAGAAATGCATAACTTAGTTTTTAACAGAACTTTTTTCCTTTCTGAAAACAAAAGCCATATCAGATTAAAGGTCACTGAATTAGGTTAGTACAGTGAGCAAAACAGTAATAAATGCTAAGTCATGTCGGACATGTCTAGGTGACTGGCTGATTACTGTACACTCTGCTCTTTTGAGCCCCACGTTTAGCAAAGCTACAGTGGTTTAGTACCTTATTGCTGCCAAAACCAATTACCAAAGACAATTTCATGCATGGACAACAATGATCTTACCCTCCACACACATATTTAAACTGGAACGGACATCTTTCTCAGCCTTCTCAAAAGCAGATTAATACAGGAACACAAGGGTTTAGCTCCCCTTCAGAGGCAGTTTTTAACTTTCAGAGGCAGGGGGATACACAGCTGCAATCACAGAAAAGCTATATGGCTAACCAGGTACTTAGACCTATGGTGAAGTTTAACTATTGGAGCACAAAATGGTTAGAGGGAAACATAATCCTTTCCACCTAAATAAGCTAACAGGTAAGCAACATACTTCAGTGAAACAATATACTGCAAATTGTTATAAGAGTGTAGTGAGAACATCTTTCATGACTCAGAGGTTAAAAGAACAAAATATTTCCATAACAAAGCTTAATCAATAAACTAAAACATAAAACTCTATAATAAGCATAAGGGGAAGATTAGCTGGCCACAATGGTGAAGATATTACTTTTCTTTGTGCCTCCTCCTTAAATCATAGAATCACAGAATCATAGAATCATTTAGGTTGGAAAAGACCTTTAAGATTATCAAGTCCACTGCAGTCAACTAACATCCCCAGATCCTTTTCTGCCAAGCAGCTCTCCAGCCACTCTTCTCCAGGTTTGCAGAGCTCATGGGGATGTTGTGACACAAGTGCAGGACCCAGCACTTAGCCTTGTTGAGTCTTATATCATTGGCCCCAGCCCATCAAAGTAAAAGTTCCATTAAAGTAGTTTAGTTTGTTCTAAACTCTTGAATCTCTTTAACTCCTTCCTCTCCTCTCTGACCAAAAGGGGGGAGGAGGGGACATCTGTCAATCAGGTTTTGGTAAATTTGGCTGAAACCACAACAGAACCTGATACAAAGTTTAGATATCTCAACACCCATACAGAACTGAGCAACATAGCTTTGCTTTTATCCCTTTGCATTTTTCATCTTTGTAAAAATAGAACAGAAGTGCTAAATATACCTCTTTTAAGTATGTTTCAAGTATTTTTCCCCTCAAATATTATGTAATTATTAATGCAATGGCTGACTTCAGTAATAGTCCCACTGGCTGAATAATCACAGAATCATTGAATGATTAGAAGTGGAAGGCACCTTAAAGTTCATGGAGATGTAATCTCCCTGCCATGGAAGAGGACACCTTGCACTAGACCAGGTTGCTCAAAGCCCCATCTTGCCTGGCCTTGAAAACCTCCAGAGATATCCATAATTTTCTCTGGGGAACCTGTTTCAGTGTCTCAGCACCCTCGCACTATATAATTTCTTCCCGATATTTAATCTAAATCTCCCCTCTTTCAGCTCAAAACTGTTACCCCTTGTCCCATCTCTACACTATCTAACAAAAAGTCCCTCCCCATATCTCCTGTAGGTCCCCTTGGGGCACTGGAAACGTTATGTAAGGTCCCCCCAGAGCCTTCTTTTCTCCAGGCTGAAGGCCCACATAAATCAGACTTCATGTTATGTAAAAGATTCCTAAGAATAACATTACACATAAATGTGCATTTTATTACATTAACTGCAGTTTACAAAGGTAGCAGAATTCAGAACAATTTCTATAACTATTTTTGCTTTTAGGTATAAAGTACTGGTATAAATACAAACTCATAAAATTCAGTTCAGTCTTTTTCAAAGGGTCTGGACACCAGACACCACACAAGAAAGCCAAGTTCAGTCACAAAAAGAAATACTATCATACTGAACACAGGTCAAAATACCATTTATTTCCATTTAATCAATCAACATCACATTAAGATGTGATGCTGATTAAAACACATAATTATTGAGGATGACAACTTGCAGATATGAATTTTAACAAAAACAAAACAACAAAAAGCCACAAAAAGTTGATTAAACACAGTCAGCCAGGAATTCAAACCAGAAGGTATGTACTGTCCCATTTACACCACACAACACTTTGTAGCCTCAACATATACACTCTCTCAACAAGTAGCCCTAACCTTTAACAGCTTTAGAATAATTTTCAAAAGAGGTTGAACCAAATATCAGAACAAAGACACAACCATGAATAATGCCCTGCCAGTAGTAGCATTTCTTTTGACAGGAGAGAAAAATAGTACTATGTCAATGATAGTATGACTTACGAACCCTCAGATTCAATTCAGTGTTTTATAATTCAAATCAAGTATCTCAAACCCTGCACAAATATTTGCCCGTAGATGAGACAACAAAACAAACTGGTTGCCATCCAGACAGTGCACTAAGGAAATTGAGTAATGCATTTAGCACTAGCTTCCGCTTCTGGATGAACTCAGGGTACAGGCTCAGAGCATACCAGGGTAATTTAATTTTGAGAAATAAAAGGTCACAACCTCCTACCGAAGCACAGATGGCCAAACAGCTGACCTTGCTCCTAAAAGAATGCAGTAATGTAAACACAAGTGATGATCTGAAACCACTCCTAAATTCCAGATTGGGCAATTCTGAGTCATTGAACACCTTGATCCCCATAAAACCCTGTTGTGCAGATAGCAGGTAAACTCTATGTCAGCATCAAAGCAGCATATGGTTCCACTCACTGATTATGTAGGCTCTTGCCTACATCATTTGACTTACATGAGGCAGTCTTGAATTTGCATGTGATTTACATGCTAGACATGCTGCACTGTCTTGCCAGCCTATAGTTTATTCAGTTTTAACAGGAAGGGCAACATGACACATTGTTGTGATTTGAGGCACTTCAAGACTGCTGGGGGTGGGAGAACAGTTGCAAGGCCCCATTATGCTGTACCATGGAAAAAAGAAAAGACAGTCTTGCCTGCATGAACCAAGAACTAAATGGACATTCTGGATATTGTCATTATTCAGTACCTTTAAAGAGATCCTGCCACAATAATTTTGGATCGAACTTATTTACATTATCATGGCCTCAGATGGACTTGATTTTTTACATGTGAGAATTCAGTTCCCATTCCAAACAGACATAGCAAAATATTTTATGAACACTAAAATTAGCAAGCAAGAAATTACCAGAGTGCCCTAGTCCATGTGTTCTGGTTTGAGGTAAAATGAACCAATTATCTGTTTTACAATTTTACTTTCTTAGCTGGGCCTCTTCTAACTAACTAAACTCTGAAATTAACAGTATATTATTCAGAACGCTGTTCCCTCTCACAAAGACCTGATTATACCAAGAAATGGTCTGCAGAGTTGTCCTTGCTTAGACTTATTGCTAGAACAACCAAGGTCAGTGAATTTTGTTATTTTTCTCTGTGGGAGGGTCAGAAGTGGAAAAGTGTAGAGGGGGTCACACTTGTAGGGAAGAATGGACAGGACAGGTGACCCAAAACTGACCAAGTGGGGTACTCTATCCCATCCACATCATGATTAGTATAAAAGCTGAGGGATCAAAGGGTCAACTCTCTTTCTTCGATGGCCAACCTCCAAGGAGGACCCTGACTGTTCGTCTGCTTTTGATCCTGATCAGTGTGTTCCTAACTCCAGGTCTGGAATCCAGCTCCTGTCCGTGACTGAGTCCAGTCTGGGACTTTTCCTGATGCCTGCTGGTGACATGGTTGTCATCCTTGGAGCTTGAAACAGTTTTGTATATACTATAACCCCTTTTTTTTCCCCCTTTTTAAAAATTTCCTTTTGTTATTTATTACTTTATTATTATTTATATTTTCATTAAGGTAGTTTAATTTTTTTCTAAACTCCTAGATCTCTTTAATCTCTTTGTCTCCTCTTTTTCTTGGGGGGCAGGAGGGATGGGGCATCATCTGTCTTTCTGATTGGTCAGAACCATGACACCATGCTATACCAACCTCATCTTTTTTCTTTTTTCTTTTCTTCTCTTCTGCTTTGCTCTTCCAGCAAACTATGACTTGTCTTCCCATCAGGGACACTCTTCTGGAAGACAGTACATTTTTTTCCACATTTATGAAGAGGCAGATGTTTCTTCCTCATGCTTCCTCACTGGTTTTCAGAGCTCCTAAAAGAGTAAATTATTTTCCTGTCTATTTTATTATTTGTCTGGGGCTTGTCAAAATTTTACACTTGCTAGTTACCATGGATGTTGTCTCCTTGAAATACATGCCAAAGCATGTCCATCAGTCAGGAAGCTGCTATCAAGAAATATCTCGTAAGTACGAACTTGCTCAGGAGACAAATCCTGATCTGTGAGGTTTCAGTGCTACACCCAGATGGTTTTCAAAAGAAAGGACAACAGGCCCCTTTTCTGGCAGATCACAACAACCTGGCCAATTATACCATTACACCAATTTGGTACCCATAGTAAGGAAATCTATTTTAAAAAAGCAGTAAGTACTGAAGAATAAAAGATAAGGAACTAATGTAATGGATCACACAAGTCATACCATGAAAGCAAATCACCACTGTTCAACCAGTCACATTTAAAATTGGAAACCTTGATGTACTACAATTTGAGCCAATTCACAGAGCTCCCCTGACAGATAACATATAGTCAAAGCTGTCCAGTTAATAAGATTTCACAACAATCTTACAACCAGAGCACTACCCTATAATTTAACCTAATTACAAGGATGCAGATGGATCCTGTCCATTCTGTGGTATTTATTGATTGGGATTTCTGATCCAGAATTGAACATGATGCTCAAGTAAACATCACAAGTATCACAGTTTGAATAGTTACATTACTTGCCTGCTTAATCTGCAATCTTTTTTCATATTTTGTTTCTAAGATTCATAATGCATATTATAAATCATAAGATTCTACTCTGGTTACTTAAGCACGTATTAAAAAATGCCGCTTCTCTCCTTCCCTTGTCAAATGGCCTTCAGGAAACAGACAGGAAGCTTTAGTCATGGATAAAGAGAAATTAGAGAGATATTGGTTATAGAATTTCAGAGACTGCATCTATGCAAACAGCTGAAGGCGGATGGTTTTTCACTTCAAATATTTCCTGTTCCAGAGAACTCTCTGGAGTCTTATTTAATCCTGATGGCTTGGAAATGGCTCAAACCCAGTAGTTAATAGTCTTCCTTCATTCCTGTGTTGGAAAGAGATTAAATTTTTGCCTTAGTACAGAACATTGTGAAATGCTGTATAAACAGACCCATTCGAAGGGGGCTCAGTGAGAAATAACATGTAGTTTAGACGTTGCATTTGTATTCCTACAGTTGCTGGGGCTTTCACTGAGGGCTACCAGAGATAATGCAGAAGAGGGCTGCCAGCTGGCTGGTAATAATCTTTGTCCACCTGTGACGCAGTATGGTCACAAAGCCCTGAGTGGGACTTTCCAAGGGAGGATACTGGTGACTGCTGAAGGAGGACCATAACGACACAAAGTCAGGATGGAAGCAGAGACCTGAAATGCTGCTTTGGAATCCCTACGTATGCATAAAACTTCACCAAAAGTAATTATAAACACAACAGAGACTGACAAGGTATTTAAGCAGTTGATTTGTTACTTCTTTCCCATTTTTCACAGTCTAAATGATATGCTTTTATGACTGCTTCCTCTGAGCTCTTGACGCACAACCCATTGGCACTTCTGACATGCCATCTTTTAATTATACTACTAAGACATCTTGTTTTGAGACAAGATTAGATTTAATTTGGAAAAAATACAAAAGATAAAGTGGGCAAGGAGACAACATTCAAAACCCAATTCCATATAAACCTCTGCAAAAATCAGGTATTCCTTTCTAAATAATGTGAAGAAAAATAAAAAGAGTAAACTATGTACGTTTTTATTGCAAATAGGTCATATAACTGTAACTATGACTACTATCTCACTGCTACAGTAAGAACAGAAGGAAAATCCAGCTGTTCACAGCTGTAGAAACACATTAAACCTTATTTTTGCTTCAGAGATCGTAAAATCTGCTATTGATGTTATCTGATAGATTTTCAGAAGCATGTGCAGGGTTTTAGGTAGACAAGTACCTTATTGGTTATGAAGGGAGCTTTGTATATTCCTAATTCCTATGCACCAGGCAGAAAATAGATCCCTGGTGTTCTGCTAATCATATCACTCATTTTTAACAGAAATAACTATCCTGACTCTTCATCTATTCTGTGGACCTATTGCAATCAGTTGCAAAATTTGACTAAATCCCTTTTTAAATGCTAATTTTAGTTATTCCCCCCTACGTATGAGCTATTTAAATGTACAAGAAACAAACACTCTAATGCCAAAGCTTAAAAAAATGAGAAGGACATTTATCTCTTAACATTGGTTTCTTGATATTATCCAGTTGTGTCCAAAATTGTGTGTGATGAGCAGATCTGTTGTGCAGGGTTTTCCACAAAGACAGACAGTATTAAGAGTCCTTTTTAAAAACAGATTATGCTGAATAGAAAGCAGACTGAAGACTCTCTGCTAAAAAAAATATATGATGGGGAAATTGTTAAAATCTTAAAGGGTAGATAAGATATCAGTTTATTTTCACACTTGGTTTTCATTGCAAAAAAAAAATCAAGTTAGCTAACAAGCAACAACAGCATGAGTTTGTGACGCAAGTTTCTGATGCGGTGCCCTTGTCTACACCTGGAAGCTTTACACTAGTCGAGGTGAAAACTACAAAGTGCCTGTCCTCCCTAAAATTTGTCCTGCTGTCCATTGCCTCGTCCAAGTGAAAGAAGCACTCAAAATTAATTGACCATCTCAAATGACTTTGTAATTTGAGAAGTAACATGAAATAGGAATGTTTTTGCCTAGAAAAAGTGGTCTTGAAGGTCAGTAAAGGATCAATAGAGTAAAGTGTAATTTCTAAGAAAGTTTGGAAGAGTTTGTTTTTGGAGATGCATAAAATATTTCAATCACTTCTCAAAGAATATAACATTTAACTCAAAGGTGAATACTTTTGCTGTCTTTAAATATAAAGTTTCATCCAGACTACAGACACAGAGATGTTTGGAGATCTCTTCCCTCTGTCCTTCCATTAGACACCCCAGAGAATGCCAAATGATCCTCTAACTGAATCAGTGGCAATTACATTTGACATTTTCCATTTTCCTAAAGCTAAAATGCAAGCAGTAAAATACTCTGGGAAAAATATTAAACAAATAAATAAATAAATAAACCCAACCATATATCATATATTCATCATAGAAGGAAAAAAAAAGTAAACCTTGACTATCTGACCATCTTTTGCAAGTTAGCTGAAAATTTCATCAGAATTTTTGAGTTTTACAAAACATGAGAAATATTTTCAAATATCAAACTTATTGGGAAGAGGATTGAGTCCTAACCATAGCTGCCTGCTTCTTCATCTTCATCTCTTGCCTTTAAGTAGTTACTAAATGTTTCTCTCTGGCCTTAAATGTCATTTTCTATCACTCTCCTGAAGAGAGAGAGACTGTCAATCACAGCTGAAGAAAACCCTTCATGAAGCACACTAGTTCTCTAAAGACCATCTAATAAACTCAAGCCCTTTTCAAGGTGAACAACATGCCTCTGCAAGTGAAGGAAAAGACTTGCAGAGTGTTATAATCCTAATTTATTTCTTTTCTCTGTGCCATTGACAAATCATGAGACTGGGTGCCTCTCATCTTTTTTGTATCTTGCACTATGACATCTTCCTCCCTTCGAATGAGCAATGAAAGAAAACAGATTAAAATATTCTATTGTTAGTGCTTCTTTTAATTCATAAAATGGAGAAATATTGCCTCCACTTACAATTAGTTACAAAAACTGAAATCACTCTTACGTATATTTTCACTAGAAATCTCAACGTAAGTCCAGGCACATTTTAGAAAAACAAAAATTCTTTGTACTAGAAAAAAACCATCATATTTCAATTCTAGAAAAATCATTAAAAATCTTAAAATAGCTAAAAGTTTTCCACTACATGCAGCTGAATATGTTTTTGAAACAAGAAATATATAAAAAGAAAAATGTTGTGTGTGATGATCTCATGGTTTCCAATCAGAATAAGGCATTTAATGCAATTTTGTAGTGGTAGGTTTTGTGGCTCTATAAAGCTAGTCTATGTTTACAATATTTTAAATTTTTCATATTGTCATCTATGGTACAGCTATGTAATCAAAGATGTAAGTAAGGTCTTTCATTACATAACTTTCCAGATTTGGATGAAGATGAGAAAAGTATTTTCTGCCCCACTTGGACATCAGAAAGGAAGATGGTTGTCTAAAAATAGTAGCTTTTCAGTGGGACATTACAGTTCTGAAATTCCCACTTTCAGAAGAAGTTATTATATTCCTCAAAGTACTAGCAAAACCTGTTCTGTAAAAGAGCTAATTTTACACCCTGCCTTTTTTTGAAATGTTGAAATAAACCAATAGCAAGTGTAGGCTGGCCTTAGACCAAGCTATAAACAGCATTAGATCATCAGTACGAGGAAATCTTGTCCTCCCTGGTCATTAATCTCAATTCCATTAATCAGATTTGGAGCTGCAATTTTGTTTGTCTGCATCTGGATAGTCAGAATCTCAGCAATAAAGATGACACTAAGCAGACTTTTGAGCTGAAAACTATGGAGTCATTATATGGACTTCACCCTTAATAAGGGTGTCTTTAATTATCTCCCTTTTTCTGCAGGAAACTAAGAATGAGATAATACTATAACCTTATTAAAAATACGGGTGAGTATAGATGGTCACTGCTTGTCTTAGCAAATTTTGCCAAGGCAAAATCTCAGAGTGCAGGCAATTTATATTTTCATTTTTCTGACAGAGCTAAAAAAGTAAAAATCAAGCAACATAGTAAATTGATGTAAAAAATGTTTCTGTCAATATGGCTTATGTAATTTTGAATACGCCACAACATATATCCTTATGGAATATCTTTTTACTACTATGTAGTTGCAGTATAATATCGCTATTAGGGATTGTGTCAGTATGCCATAGGAGTTAGAAATGGTAAACTCAACTTGCATACTTGTTCAGAATATGTTTTTATCTTATGCAAAATATATAAAATCATTAGTTCTATTTTGCACAAATCTAATAAAATTCAGAAAGTCAAATACAATTATAGTTTCATTAATGTGAATAAACAGAAAAAATAATACTTTCAGAAAACTTTGATGTTAACGTTGTGTTAAATGACAGGGAGTAGAAAAAGGTTAACATGCTGACACTACCTTTTTAATACCAATGAAATTAAGACAATAATGCTTTTGCACTGTATAACAGAGTCATTTGATGTACCAGGAAGAAGTCCATTATCAAAGCAACAATTAAACATGACTGAGTTACCAGCTTTTAAATCTCAAAAACTAATCAGAAATTATTTGTAAGCTTCTTTTTTTTTCTTTTTTTTCTTTTTTTTTCATTTTTGGTTTCTGTTTGCTTGTTTGCTTCTGGGAGAGAGGGCTTCTTCTCTTTCTATGATCTCAGTCCTGGTAGCAATTGGGGACAAAACTATGTTCTCACTAGTCCCATGTGAATGCTAATCCATCTTTAGAAACTGCTGTAAGATAAAAGAATGCATCAAATCCTATTAAACCAATATACATGATTCTATACACATAGAGTTACATATGCATATACAGTTATACAGTGAGAACTTGATGCTACAGCTACAGATAGGACCTTAAGACATTGGATGTGGTGGAACATAGTAGAGAGCTTTCTGAGAAAGCAGGCAAATGTCATTTCAGCAGAGTGCCAACTCCTTCACCAGTGACTGCCCAAAAGGTATGACTTCCTATGTCTAACTTAATGGTATTTCCTTCCACTGGGTATTACCATAACTTTTGAATGGCTCATCTGGTCATGTTACTGTCTTGGGGATTATTCTGAACACAGGCACCAGACACTGATAAACTGTAGATCAGAATGTGTCGCACTTGTGTTAACCTCCCAAAACAATCTGAAGTCCTAGTTTTCTACTTCCAACAGTTTTCTGTTCCATCATACGTCATTACCTCCTCTGATTCTTACTTAATATTTTCTTAATCCATGTGCAAGTTTAGCTGCTTATTTTCCTCTGTCAGTAAGGAGCTGTACCCAGCGGGTTCAAGGGAGGTCAAGGGTATGTCAAAGAACAGCTGGACATGGGAATCTGAGAACACTGATTGCTGCAAACTTGTGTTTTGAACATCTGCATAACTAGATATGAACAAAATCTTTCTTTGCAACTCTGCCCTTTAACTTTCAGGTTACCCAGGAAGGCAGAATATACAGACAGCTGTCACTGTCACCAGTACAGTTCCAGTACAGTTAGGCTTAATTATCCAAGTCTATATTACTCCCCAGATGGGTTTCTTGATTCATGAGTGTAACAAATGACAGCTAATTTGTAAGTGAAGCATAAAGAAAAATCATCAACATCTGAAAGCAGACTTATTCTCTGTGAACAATTTGATGATAATACATTTCTAAAAAGCTGGTTTTGACTAAAGTGAACATGGACATGCTGCCAGCTAAAAATTGAAAGCTAATGGAAACAGTAATGAAATTTAGAGACATAAAAGAATTGCAGTTTGTTTTATTCCCTTCTGTGGTCATTTATGAACTGGAGTTCCTGATGTCTCTGTTACTCCATCATGTATGCTGTGATGAAGCATAATCTTGCTTGTGGTAAAAGAAGGCAATAGCAACAAGATATTTTCCAGCCATGGTATTGCTTGGAAGATGTAAAGCAGCTCAGAATTCCAGCTTGCAGAGAGTAAGGAAACAAACAAAAAAGCAGGCAAGCAAAGAAGCAGACAAAGAAACAAAACAACTCCTCCTAGTAAAGTATACAAGAAAAACATCAAATTAAATAATTTTATTTTTCAATGTCACTATTTAAGATATAGAAAGCTTGTCTTTGAGAAATTAAGTTTTCCTGACAAAAGGAAACATGTTCCTAAATATTTCACCTATGCTGCACACCAATTTTTCAGCAAAAATATGTTCACTAGAAAATTTTCATGAACTTCAGAAAAAAACTCTTTTCTGTCACTATATGTTTGAAGTCATAGGACCTAGCATCCGTTCACTAAGCAAGCCACTTTGCTTTATTTCTTAAGGTTTAAAACAATTACCATGTAGTCTTGAGGACATCTCTGTTACCACAAAAAGAAATCTATTTTCTTAATCTCTGAATTGGCCAAGAATTATATACTTTTGTAAAACAATTTGACAGCCAAGGCACCAGTTCAGCAAGTCACCTGCAGGTACTGGATTTTGAGCATATATACAACCTCATTGCCTTTGCTGGGATTTGACTGTTCATTTAGGAATATTGCCTAACAAATAGAAACTTTCTTTTGCAAATTTCCCCCATTCAGGAGTACAATTATAGATTTAATCTTAGATTGTCCTTATGATGGCAATAATACCATGAAAGCCAGGTAGGTATAATGCCTTATAGGACTCGAGGTTTTTTCAAAAATCAGAAAGACAGATTTTTCCCACAGCTCCAGACAGGGCCCTTCTCTTGGTGGTTGTCTGGGAAAAGGAGGTGATTCACAAAGACAAAGGCAGTCATACCTCTAATGTACAATTTAGTAATATCCTGCTATAACCATTAGTTTGGCTTCACAGCAACTTTTACTTCAGCCCAGCCCAGGCGCTCATTTTCATTTGTGTCCCCAGGTGTCTGACGCACAGGGCTGGAAGTGTCCCTGTTGCCCTGCTCCCTGGTGGGGCAATGGCACAGCCCTAGCTGTCAGATCCTACTCTGCCACCTCCATGGGAACACCTGACCCTCCTGGTTCTCAGCAGCCCCCAGGCCCTAGTGTCCTCAGGGTCATTTCTGTATTTCTCTGTAAGAAATCAGTACTATGCCATGGTTTGTGATTAAATAGACCATGGGTGTTGGAAGTATTGAACTTATTACTATCTGGAATTCAAACCTGAAGCAAAGCACTGTTAAACTTTTGTCTCTCTGTTCACGCGGTCATTTCCTGTCAGAGTCCTTTGATGTAAGCAAAATACAGTCAAAAGGAATAATACAAATGTATAGAGTACAGTCCCTTAAATCCATGCAGGATCTGGGTTCAAGTCCTTGAGCAATACTACATTGGGTGTGGTGAAGTTTTACATACCTATATATAAAGATTTCTCACTGTCCAATTATAATAACATGTCTCCATTGCAAATTAGTTGAATGCTGTATGTGCCATTATCCTAAGGGGACTGCAACGGCATTTTTACCTTGTAAATATGTTGAATGGTGAATTCATTGGATTCAACTGTCTTAGTGAAACCTCTGTCCCTCTAATCGCTTGTCGTGGTTTCAGCCAAATTTACCAAAACCTGATTGACAGATGTTCCCTCCTCCCCCCTTTTGGTCAGAGAGGAGAGGAAGGAGTTAAAGAGATTCAAGAGTTTAGAACAAACTAAACTACTTTAATGAAAATATAAGTAATATAATAAAAAGGAAAATTAGGAAAAAGGGAGTATACAGTATATACAAAACCGTATCAAGCTCCCAGGATGACGACCACGTCACCAGCAGGCTTCAGGAAAAGTCCCAAACTGGACTCGGTGATCGACAGGAGCCGGATTCCAGATCTGGAGTCAGGAACGCTCGGATCAGGATCAAAGGCAGACGAACAGGCAGAGTCCTCCTTGGATGTCAGCCATCGAGGAAGGGCGAAGGGGGTTGACCTGTTGATCCTTCAGCTTTTATACGGGGCATGATGCGGATGGGATGGAATACCCCTGTTGGTCAGTTCTGGGTCACCTGTCCTGTCCGCTCCTCCTTGAAGGTGGGACCCTCCAACGGGCAAAACGCTGAAAATTATCTGAGCTTGGTTCTTCCAGCAATAAGTCTAAACAAGGGCCTCTCTGCATGCCATCCCTTGGTATAATCAGGTCTTATCACTTCATGATGAAACAGCTCTGAACAATGTGCTGTTAATTTCAGAGTTTAGCTAGTTAGAAGAGGCCTAGCAAAGAAAGTAAAACTGTAAAACAGAAAATTGGTTCGTTTTACCTCAAACCAGGACATCACTCAACCATCTTCAGATGGAAATCTACTGTAAATGTGGAGGATCTGATAACTCTTTAAATCCACTGATACTAATCTAATTATACATATCTAATTATTCCAACCCAAATGGCTTTCTTTTAAAAAGAGCACATCTCCAAGTTCATGTATAATTCATACATTCAGTATTCTACATGATAAAGTAGAATATAAGAAAGATAAGCACAGAGTCGAAAACCCAAATAGTGAAATCTGAAAGAACATGCCTTGAAGTGAGACAATTAATTTAAATATATGTCTCTGAATTATTGTCTGAGTATACCTCACTGCTGTGATGGAAGCTGGGGATATGTAGAAGATCATGCACGAAGTGCCATCTTATGTTTGCATGTAAAATAATTCAAGGAGAACTAAAGAAATATGTCAAAAAGTTGTCTGCTATATTGATCACACCTTTCATTCACTGTTAGACCATCTGTGGTCTGCAGACATAGCAGTACCATTGCTTGGTCACTGAATAGAATACATTTCTATTAATGTCAGCAAAAGGCAATGTTTATCCATAAATCCTCCAAATCCAAAGTTCTCTGGTAATGCAATACTTTAGGAATCTCTAACTGATACATGTTGACAACATATAAAGTGCATTTCTCCATAAGAGAGATGTGCAAAAGTCAGTAGAAATTAATATACACTCTGTCTTGTCTTCAGAACTTTTCAGCAAATTTGGGGTATTTAAAGACAAAATTGTATTTATACTACAGGATTTTATAGACTAGCAAAATATTAAATAAGAACTTATTCTGTATTAGATTATTTAACATTCTTCAGAAATGGCTTCAAAACTCCATTGGATTTCTCTAGAACTTTTGTTTTTAATTCCCATTTAATTCTACAGAATCTTCCAGAACGAAATACTGCTTTTGGCAATAAAAGCAATGGAAAAGTTAAGGAGAAGGAACTCCTTTGGGACCAGAAAAAACAGAAAATGTGGGTTCCTCTGAATACAAAGAGTCAGAGTTATAAATGTTCAGGGTTGCTGTTCCCCTTTCTCAACTGCTGGAATGAAAATGTGGACTATTTCCATAAACTTGCCAGTATCTTATGATCTAAAAAGTTATTTTTGAATTTATTTCTCACTGAAGAAAACCTACATCTTCCAACCTAAAATTAGACTGTGAGCCTATCTTTTCCTGCAGCCAATCATATGTAAGTTAGGTACTTAAATAAAAATGGGAAATCTGAGAACTCTAAAAGTGTTAGAAGTAGGTCACAGGGAGCCTTAGCTATGCTTAAAAGAAACTTTCAGTAACAAAGATATTATTGTTAATGAGCTGTAGTGTAATCAGTTTTTTCATGAGGAAAAATCGCCTCCACATAAACTGTTAATTGCCACATACAGAAACAATTAATGAAGCTACAAGGTTTTTTGCATGCCCTATCCAAGGTACTTAGAGGAAAAGCCCTTGCATGTGGAGCAGTTCTCAGGTGTACATTAGATAGCCAATTATTGTTGGTTCTTTTTAGCTGGATTAGATCTAAAACCAGGTGTTCTACTTCATGAGGTTAGTAAAGAAACGTTGTCTCAGTGAATGGCCTGCTTAAGTCATTTGAAAATGAAAAGAATCAGTAACTGGTGTTTCAATTTTACCAGTTACGTTTCTACAAGCAAGCCTGGGCCAGGACTCTGTGGCAGCCCTGCATCTGATTTGTCTTTTTTATGAAGAACCAAGTGTGGTATGGTCAAAAGTGCCATGAACTGCAGAGGTGTGGAGACTGCCCTGTTGGTTTGCAGTAACAGCACAGTGTAGTGTTAACATCTTTTCTTATGCAGTATCTTTTCCAGGTTTGACAAAACAGAAGATGCCTGCAGGAGCTAACAAGCTGCTGCACACTCTTGGCCTTAGAAGATGAACTTCTACATTCAGGGGTCACTTTGGAGCTCATGCTCTAACAATACCTGTCAAGATCTCAGGTACATTTGGAAGGACCTTAGTGCTACTTCACTAGTTGGCTGTCAATAGCAGAGGATGCTACTTCTGATTAAACTCAGAGACTAAAAGTCATGCAGGGACTAAAATGTACAGAAGGAAAATCCTGTCAAAACCTCAAGAGCAATGGGTGAGCTACAGCCTCTCCCTTTGTAAGATACATACAACTAGAAAAAGAAACTACTCATGATAAAAAACATTAAGCTTCCTAAAATTTTATAAACTCAAGTGAGGTATTCATTTTCTTCAATTTCAAACCACTTAGCTAGTCACTTCCATTAGTTTTCTAAGTTCTTGGTGGTGTTTGGTACAAAATTTTTTTCTGCCTGACTAATTCCTGATCTAGATAGTTAGTGTACCTGTGTCATATTATTTGATGAACAGCATGCATATCACCCAATGATGTTTAATCTAATTACCAGATCTAATTTTTTGGTAGTTCCTATTTTGTAATGTGATACTCGGGCTAGACAAACCAATAATTTACTGCAAATCTGTACATCTAGCAATGACCAAAATGGATCCAGCTGTCAACTGTACTTGCACACAATTTAAAAATTTTGGTGGGATACACGTGAATAAAGGAGCTACTATACGATTAAATGTAAGTGTTGTTATTTCTCTTAGGATACCACACAAGGGCAATTCTTGCTATTTTTAAAGAGTAATGGCATAATTGCATTTTCAGTTACATGAACCACTAAGTAAACTTTCTATTTTCTTGTGCCCTAGTCTCCTATGCTGCCCTTATAAAAATATTTCTTAATTCCTCTTCATTTTATTTCTACACAGAAAAAGCATTGTGCTTCATATTTTAAACACTTATATTTAAAAAATGTTGGCTAACAGTACATCTTATGTACAGGTGTGTTTACTGGACCTTTACATACTATATTAAGTCAGCCCAGAAAGAGAAATTCCGTTCTCCCTCTACACATATCCCTGACAATGGTACTGCAATAGCACTTATGAAATACACACACACACACACACCTCGGTCCCTTCAGGTTATTTTTAATGCTTGCTTTCTACCAAAAATATACAATCAACATAATTACAATATACTATATATATACAATATAATACAATATATATAACATGTATATAATCCATACAATATAATACACTAAATATACAATCAATGCCAATACAATCAATGCACTGAATTTCTGAAGCAAATTCCAGAACAGTTTCCCTGTAGCTGACCTCTAGAGTACATCTTCTGAGAATGAAGGTAATAAACTTACCACTGTCACCATCATATGAATATGATAGTTGTATCATTATAGCATCTTCAGATATTAATGAGGTCACTAGCTTACACATTTTCTTTTAAGAAACACTGAAATTATATAGTTTGATAAAATGAATAGTACTAGCAGTGATAATCCTCAAATAGGATTTGTCAAAGGTTATTAAACCACACTTTTCAGCACCTTTATGTTGCATAGCTGGTGAGAAACATTAGGAAAACATCTAACATTTTTGCAAGTATCTAGAAAAATTGGCCAATGAAGTTACAAAAGGATGCAGTTAATGTGTCCATCTCAGACTAGGATTTCTTCCGTTCATAGACAGCCCTGCCTGACTGAGATCATAAACTTTTTACCGCAATTCAGTTTCAAGCATTTTACATTTATTCTTGATCCTCAGTCATTTTTATTTAATTTAAAGTATCTTCAGAAGAAGTTTTTCCCCCATCAATCTCCTTTACCACTTCAAGTACTGCTTTACCACAGCCAATTAGTTGATGAAAACATAGTGTATAGATTCATTCACAGAGAGTGCTTGGTTTGTTCAATTTTCAATTTCTCCCCTTTTAATTAACTAAAACAATGGGAAAATTGCTCATAAAGAAACACACTTCATGCCTCATACTTTATATTAACCTTTACATGATTTGATTATGAAATAAATGTTGAAATACTTTTATGTGCAGAATATTTTAGTTTCTGGGGGTTTTGCAGCATTTATGGAGCTGTCAGTTTTAGTTTCATGTCTTCATTTGTATTATGTGCCTTTATCTTCAAAAGAATAAAGCACTGATCTTCAGAGAAAGAGCTTAACTATTGGAACTGTCAAACAACTACTCTGTGAATGGTTAATTTTTCAAATGTGAGCATAGGTACCATATGGCAGAATGAAAAAAAAAAAAAAACTTGTTTCATTGTTCTGCAATAAAGATTTTCCCATCTGCTGGTTCAATACTAACTTAGTTTACATTCAGTTACAGCCAACACAATTAAAACTCTACTTTGGAGTATAATCTTCTAAAAATGGAAGAAAATGACTAAGTGGATGTACAATGAAGAATTTCCCCCTGTGCCAACAGACTATTCACACTGACTTATACGTACAAACAGTTATAGCCCTTTTGTAGGGGTGAGAACCATGTAATAAATGGCAAAATCAGGTGATAAATTACAGAATCATGTGATAAATTAATTTGTCATGTACCTTTGACTGCCTTAGCTGCCCTCTACCCAGTAATCTATCTCTTGGGAGTTTCTTTAGTATCCAGCACCCTGAACAGCTTCAGATAAATGCCATTCTAATTTTAAATCAGCTGGGCAGTCAAAAAAAAAAAAAAAAAAAAAAAAAAAGGTTCTAAAAAAAAAAGCTTTTTGCTTCTTATATTCAAAAAAATGAAACAAATCAACTAAGATTCACTAAGGATAATGTTAACTTCTGTGGCTGTGACAAATTTTCTGAGATAAAGAAGTCCTCATTTTATAGTCAAATCTCACTTACAGAGATAAAAATATGTGTACTCTTTTCACTGAAAAAGGGACATATCTTCAGCTTTTTAACAGCAAATGCACAGTGGTTTTTAACCCTGAAAAATCTGATATACTCCCTAATTGCTCATTTTTACATAAAGAAAAGCTATTATAGACCACATTCAGAAGCTTTTAAGTTTCATTGTTCCTATCCTGTATTTGATAACTAAGGCATCTCATTCTACAGTTGGAAAGAGAAACATATATATGTGTCCATGTATACATATATATAACTAACTTTCCAGTTTTAAAAACTTCTAAAATAATTTGTTAAAGTAGGGTTTTTGAAATATATGTGACATATACAGAACCTCCATTAGTATGTGATCAGTGCAGAAGATTTTTTGCTACAAATTTCAGAAGTGGAGACCTGCAAGTCACCAACACAGGACACCCATAACGTGTTGCACTTTTATCCACTCTACAGGCTCCTGTGCATGGTCCCAGATTCACAACATTTCAAAGACAAACAGCTGATGGTGAAACTGGCCTGCATCCAGAAGTATTGCTACTGGAATGTAAGCATTCCTGGCTGCCTTGAGATCTCCATGATCAGATGCCAAATTCTGTAAATGACCAGCCAGACTTTAAAAGGTCATTTCTCACTTTGAACATTCTTCCCTAAATATGTAACCTCAAATTACTCTGTGATCACCTCAAATTAACCACTGTTATTCTCCTGTCTTTGTAGTGCTTTGTAAAAACCCTAATGCAGAGGAATGCTGAGATTTTCTTTAACTCTGGAGAGAGACTTTCCTAATAAAACACATGCTGTCAGGGGTCTTCCACAATTGGTATCTCATGTGTGTATGCCACAAGGAGAACAAAATGTATAGCCAAGGCCTTCCAAGGCCACATTTCCCTCTCTTATTTGAGTGATCCATCAACAAAGGCCATTGGATCTTTCTGAGAAGATGATTGAGCTGGCACTAGTGGCTACCATACACCTAGGTAAGATCACAACTGTCCCAGTGCCTCTGTATATTTCCAGTATTGCCTTTCCTACATGACCATTTATGGATAATTTGATATGGATAACTGGGAGCCCAGCAGGATAAATTCTAAAACAGTTGTGCTGTTGCATCCAACAAATCCTGAGGGCCCTCGCTTTCCACATCTTCATAGTTAGTATAATAATAGTTGGCTGAAGCAACACTAGCAAAATGCTTCATCTATGGCAGGGGAATGACCAGCATGCAAGACCTCTGAAGTTTAATTCAGCTGTTGTCAGCAGGACAAATGAAAAGTGGGAAAACAGCACAACATACTGAGATTTCGAATGCAATGTGATTTGCAGTTAACACATGCCTCATGTGCTAACTTTTTTAGCTTCATAAAATTCTGACAAAGTGAAATTAAAACCCAGAGGTGAAATTTTAGGCAGGAAGCTAGAAGTTTTCCATCAACTGTTGTTGGTTTTTATTATTTGACCTTGCTTGAACATTGCTGTGTACATGTCAGCTACTTAGTAACTGGCCATGAGTAATACTCAAGACTTGGCATTTGGGAAGGTGCAGTACACTGAAAACTGCAGCAGTGTAACAACAACAGCTTTGAGTCTTCCAAATGTCTTATTTGCCATATCAACAGTACAGAGGAGAGTTTAGCTGATGATCATTCAATAAACACCCTTTTAGTTAATCTCTGATATAGAATTATTATGATTAATAATGTCATAATATTATGACTGATTATGTCAAAGTACTTTTTAAGATGTTGACAAATATCTTGTAGATTTGGCCTGCCTGAGCCTCCTTCTTCTACATGTAAATTCATTGACCCTATCATACTATTAAGGACATCAAGGCAGAGCTCTTGAAGGTTTTCCTAAAGATCACTGAAAGTCTGTACCAGGAATCATGGATACTGAATTTCTTAAATTCCATTTCTATTTTGAATTTAAATTGTTTTGTTCTTTTTTTCATTGTAAACCCATCCTTCTGCTGTGGGATAGGTGGAGAACAATCAGAAATAAGAGCAGGTAATAATTGCAGTGCCAACATTACTTTAATAGTGATTTTGTCCGACCTTTTGACAAGCCAAAGAATGAGGATCTTAAAAGCATTCCCTCTAATTTAAGAATAAGGACTCAGAATAAGACAGTAGGCTTAATTCCCGGTATGTAAATTGGGCTCTGCATCAGTGAAGTCTCCATTATGCCAGGAGTTTCTCAGAGAAATATGAATCAATGGTGTCATTTCTTACAGCTCAAAAATTAATGATGAACAAATAAATTTTATCAAAAAACACAGGCACAGTATTGGTTCATTTTACTTTTTGCTTAGATTTGATATGAAGAGGAAACAAAGGCTTTTTAGACGTTTTTTGATGGAAACATTGAGAACCACTGTTTGTGTGCAAAGTTTAATAACTGAAGAGTGAAATAAGAAATCTGCAAGTGGAGATTTGGAGTGACAACCAAAATTTCTAAAATTATTTAATAGAAGCCTTTAGCATGCAACTCTGGTCACCTATTCTGTCCTGTACTATTGTGCAGAAAAAAACCTACTACGTTTTTTTCCTAACTGCACAGGGCTAGCATGCTGAATCAGTTTTCAAATCATGGGAAAGTTTATTCAACGCTTACAATAGCAACAAGGCAAATGTCCTCAAAACCAAACCTATTACTTATTTTCTTATATCATGTTCTTTTCCAGATTAAAAAGAAGATAATTGTGATGAACCTATCTAAACACTGTCCATAGTTGGAGTCTATTCAGTTGGCTGCCTCCCTGAATTCATTTGTGATACCAAATCATTCTGTTATTCATGTTAGTTTCATTGCATACCACAAGAGATATTTTCTAAGGAAGAGAAGCATTTGAAAGAAGCACTACAAGAGCAATTTTTCTTCTTTAATCTCTGATAGCACCTATATTCAGTCAGTACATAGTATTATTTATACATGCATAATGTCTAAAAGTTAATGGTAAGTTGATTAGGAAAAAAAAAACTAGAGAAAGATTAGATAATATACTTCTTGCTTTAAAAAAATGAATTATTTGAGTTTGATTCCACATAAAATTTGTGTACATAGGATACAATAAGAAACTCCATGTTTGTGTTTTAAAATACAGTTGGTTCCGTTTAAAGAGAATTTAAAGACAATTTATAGTAAGTTAAAACTAATAAGAGACAAATTAAGAAAACCAACTTTTTGGCAAAGCTAAATTGGTTCAAAGTAGATAAAGTACTTAGTGAAGTAAGAGGTAAAATTACACTATATGATTAAGTGTTGAATCACCATCCTATTTATTTCACACTGTCATTTTTAAAAATAGTTTTCAGCATGCATGTTTGTTATCATTCCCAGTGTAGGAACACTGTGGCATATATTTTTTGAAATACATTTTTCCTCTTCAGCAGACAAAAAAAGGTCACTGTTGATCATAATTTTGATCCATCTATGAGACTACAGATACATTTCACACAAGGGCCAATAATTTGTGTAGTCTCACAGTAACTAAAACACTTCAGAGTGTTCCTAGCAAAGCAGCATGAACTCTCAATGTATTATTTGTGCAGAACATGTAAGATATAGACTAGAAAAGGTTCACTCAATCATCCCTGCTCTATAGTAAGCTCAAATCAACCAATCACCTCAATTCACATTATAAAATTAATTCTTTTATAAAGAAAGGTGATTTTTTTTAATTTTTATTTTTAACCTGACAGCTTGTCCTATAACACATCACCATCTTTTATAGAAATACCAGATTAATGTAGCCTGTTACTGCTGAAGTGTGGGTTAGAGGAGTGGACAGTGAGGTGGATTGAGAACTGGCTGAAAGACAGAGCTCAGAGGGTTGTGATCAGCAGTGCAGAGTTCAATTGGAAGCCTGTAACTAGTCATGTTCCCCAGGGGTCGCTACTGGATCCAGTCTGGTTCAAAATATTCAGCAATAACCTGAATGAGGAGGCAGAATGTACCCTCAGCAAGTCTGATGATGACAAAAAACTGGGAGTAGCAGCTGACACACCAGAAGGCTGTGGCACCATACAGTGAGACCTGGACAACCTGGAGAGTTGGGTGGTGAGGAACTTAATGAAGTTCAACAAGAGCAAGTGTAATGTACTACACCTGGGGAGGAATAATCCCATTGGTTAGGGATTCAACTGCTGGTGGACAATGAGTTAATCATGAGGCACCAAGGTGCCCTTGTGGCCAAAAAGGCTAATGGTATCCTGGCTTGCATTAAAAAAGAGTGTGGCCAGCTTTTTGAAGGTCATTCTCCCCCTCGACTCTGTCCTGGTGAGGCTGCATTTGGAGTACTGTGTCCAGTTCTGGGGTTCCTGTTCAAGAAAGACAGGGAACTACTGGAGAGAGCCCAGTGGAGGGCTACAAAGATGATCATGGGAATGGACCACCTCTCTCATGAGGAAAGGCTGAGAGACCCGGGTCTGTTTAGCTCGGAGAGGAGAAGACTTAGAGAGGATTTCATTAATTCTTATGAATATCTAAAGGGTGAATGTCAAAAAGATGGGGCCAGACCCTTCAGTGGAACCCAGCAACAGTATAAGGGGCAACAAACACAAACTTGAACTCAAGAAATTCACTTTCAACACAAGGAAAAAATTCTTTATGGTGAGGGTGACAGAGCACTGGAACAGGTTGCCCAGAGAGATTGTGGAGTCTCCTTCTCTGGAGAAATTCAAAACCCTCCTGGATGCATTCCTGTCCAGCCTGTTCTGGATGACCCTGCTTTGGAAGGGGAGTTGGACTAGATGATGTCCAAAGGTCAACTCTCTAACAGTTCCTCAAAGGAAAGAAATTTAGAAGAACCTGTTTGCATGGAAAGAGGAGTATCTGCCAAGAAAGACATATTATTATGCCTAGTACACCAGAAGAAATAGTTTGCTCCAAATTCATTCTAGGGGTAACTCTACTATCAACTAAGAACTCTTACACAGAATATATAAAGCCTGCCTACTTTTAATATTTTAATGTACACACTATCAGTATTTTTCTTATAAAATAATTAGTTCTGTGTGAAAATATTTGTACTTATCAGCTAACTTCCCACCACACAAGATTCAAAATCACATACCTTTTCCCCACAAGCTCACCATTGATAAGCTCAGTTCTATATTCACTTGCAGTTTCAGATTTTTCCTTTGTGTAAACTACTTCTTGACACTATCTTTAAACAAATGTAGAAAACCATTTAAATTTTTGAAATAGTGCAATCAAATGGCAAAGCTATTCTTATGAAGTGCTCTGTCATTGCAATTGGCACTAGCTTGACATTTCTCAGTTTCATTTATTTTCCAGAGATTTTGTATGATTTTAGGTCCACATCTTTGCTTATGCTTTAGTTGTAAGCGAATAACCAAAACAGAACAAAACTTTTCACATTCAATGTAAATGGCTTTACATCTTTTACAGTCATAGCTCTCACCTCTTCGCAGGTTTAGCAAATTACAATATACATCCATGACAACTTCTGTAGAAATTTCTCATGATCTCAGGAATTATTTCATTTAAAGTAAATGTTGTCTATGCATGACAGTAGCCCAGACTTTAATCAGTAAAGACCAGCATAGAACTTTGACTTAGCAATACAGATTACATAGTGGAAAAGGCACTTCTGGAAAAGGCACTGAGATACCTGTTTGAATTCTGCTGGTTAGAATGGTAATGTCAGCTTCTGCCTCTCTCTAAAAGATTACTTAATTTAAACCTTTCTATCTCAGAAGCACAGAATGTTTTCCATTTTCTACCTGTTGCTTGATATATGAAATGGAGCCATGTTTTCACAGAAACACAAGGAGACAAGTTGCTTAATAGAAGGGAGGGGGAAAGCAAGTAATTGTAAAAAAAAAAAATTGCATTTAATAATTAACCAAAATAGCTCATTTCACACACATAGTTAAAACAGGTAAAGGAGAACCAAGTAGAGTTTTGAGCTCCTGCAATGTTACATCCTGAAAAACTAAATTACTGTTTTTCAAAGGAAAGTTTAATCAGCATTTTTCTAGCTGTGGAATGAAATAAAGCAAAACACGGTATGCCTATTTCTAGTTAAATCTCTGTGTTAGAGCAACATTGGAGTATGTACCCTGGTCCAGGCTAAGATTCAATTTGCCAGTGCACTTAATCAGATACGCAACATTAAGTGTGTGAATGGTTCCATTGAACTCAATGGAAGTATTCGAAAGCTTTAAATTACATGCATATTTAAGTACTTTGTAAGTAGAAGCCCAAAATCCTGCTTCTATGTCAGGCACTCTGTAAGAGAGAAATGCTGAGGGACAAATTTAATATTATAAAGCTCCTCTTGTGCAACTGAGAATCTTGTTTGACTGGCAGACTGTATTAACTCCACTGGGGATGGTATTGGCTTCCCCAAAAAAATTTTTGATTGTTGCATAGCCACTCCCCAAATATCAAAGTTTCATTGTCATGCTAAAGGTAAGTTTTGTTTTCTGACACAATAAATGAAATATATTTAAATATGTAATTAAAACAAAATATTATAAAAATAATTAAAATTAATTATAAGAACAAAACCAAATGTTAATGGCCTAGAAAACATACATACAAAATGGAGTTCAAATCTCGGAAATTTCCTTTCAAAACCCATAACCAACTATTTATAATAGTTTTAAGAGTTTTAGAATTTTTTAATTTCATGCATATCTAAAGTGCATATATATATATATATACACCTAGAAAAGATACTTTGATCTTTAATTTTTGTGTATGTAGGCAGACCTATGGGATGAATTGATAATGCGTCTTGTATCGTCTGTTGAGACTAAACGAGAAAGGTAATGGTATGATCCCACCAAAGCAGGCCAAAAATTTTTTAAAAATTAAGAAAATAGCATAATGAATTAGTCTCTATAGAGGCACAAAATGAGCCACAGCGTAACCCAATAATTGGCGGAATAATTGGTGGGCAATGGTCATGAGAACAATCATTCTGCTATTCCTTGTTTTCATAGATATAAAAAAAAAGCTTTCTGCTTTATACTCTATCTCTCTCTCTTCCTGTAAAAGGAGACTTGACACTGGAGATGAGTGGCAGAAAGCTTATGCTATTATATTTCTTTATGGTGAATGGGTCAATAAATCTCATATAGCTCCTTTTCCTTGTTGGAGTCCCTCTAGCCATGCTGATAGGTGTTCATATTTCTCTTGATATTATTGTGACTAACTCCCTAAGCAATGCAGTGAGAGGCTCCCTCAAAGCTGAACTATATTTTTTGCATACATATATTCTAAAAATAGTCAGCATGTCAGCACAGACAGCACCAAGGACTGTATTCTATTTACAACTCAGCCCACTACACACCACAAGTATAAAAAACTGCTGACAGGAAATCTATAACTTAAGATCTGGCATAGAAAACATTAACACAAACAGCTAGTACCCAAAGGACTTGCCATTTACTGCACTTTCTACTGGAAGCACAAGTTTTGTATACCAAAGGTGAGGGTGGAGGGATTAACTTTTCTCACATGTTCAGGTAATTTGTCTATCATATGTCAAATAAACAACTTCAAACATAGAAAAAGCTTAATTAATTATAAAATAGCCACCTGCCTCTTTCTTTGTCACTGCAGACTTCCATCTGCATATCACAATTATATGCAGTTAAGAATAAAACAAATAATACCACCAGTCCATAAAGTTCAAAAGTCAGACCTGTTATCCACACCAAAGATGTTGTCAATGATTTCTTTTCCTTAGGGTATCTATTTTTTGACAGAGTCAGAAGTTATACCATGATCTCACAGGGACTTGGCAATTAGTACTATTTTCAGGTCATGGGTGTGACAAGACTGCAGAGGGATGGCTGAGCCGGTGTCCAATAGTCTCCAATATCCATACCTGTCACTGCCCTTGCTTTCCTCTGCTCCCAGTTTACTTATCTGAAAAACAAACATAAAAATAGAGTACATGTGTTTGAGGTTAATGTCTTCAAAGTATTGCTATAAAACATCATTGAATGAAAGGTCACTAAAAGAGAGGATATAATAGATATTTTTCTGAACAGTAGCCTGATTTCACCTGCCTGGGTATAAAGTAATCATTTAAGTCATACGAAGTGGTAATGAACAACACAGTAGATATTTAATCTACTGTAAAAAGACCAGATGCAGGAATAACACTTTCAGGAAAAGCAGTGAAATTAGAAGAATAAGGGAGCCTGAAAGCTCTAACTGTCACCTAGTTTCTATTTTCATTTTCTGCAGAACTATTTTGTGAGTCCCTAGGAAGTATTTAATCATCAGTTGTGAATGATGTCACTCCATTTATGTGTCATCTGCTGCACTAGTAGCAGGGCATATGCACTGGGGATGTACAACATCTCCCATAGGGTCAGATGAAAAGAAAATTTTTCCCTTGTATTATGTGTTTGAATGATGTAAAGCAGGTCACGTTCTTCAAAGATGTCTTCTGTATAATTCAAAGCATAAGGAAGAGTTCAAATTGAACCTTTGATAGAAACTGCTTTTTAAAGAGACCCCCTGTCTGAAAAGATTGGTATTCACAAGGCTTTCAAATGTATTTTGATGTCAGTTCACCTCAGTATTGACACTATTTTGACTGTTTCAGGGGAAAAAAATAAATAAAAAAAAAAAACTATTTGCAGTATTTCAGCTAGGTTTTATTGACACATTTGACTGTGCTTGGATTTTGAAGAGAAATAAAAATACTGGGAAGTTAAAAGCATGCTTTTCCTCTTGTTGCCTCCCCAATATATACAATGCTAACTGGCAGCTTTTCTCATGGTAACATAGCTTACTGAAAAAAAGAGGAGGGATCTACAGTGGGAATCAGAGCAGCTGCAGCAAAATAACTGTAGAACAGTGCAAAAGGAGACTCACGTGTTTAACTTGGGTTTACAGCACAGCCTCTGGTTCTTTCTATTATGTAGGGTCTTAGTAGAACTGAATTCTTAGTAGAGCTATATGGAAATATACAGCACTGAGGAGAGTGTCCTGTATTTAATGCTGGCATTTTTATTTTTCACTCAGAAGCTACAGAAGGTAGCCATTTTTTGAAAGCAAGGTCTGGCACAATACAATACAGAGACTACCTTGAACTGACATCCTCAAAGTTGTATCAGTTAGATGAGATTGAAGCAACATAAAATAGAAGTGCACTCTCTTCAGAAATGGGATACATTTATGTATATACAGTAGAAGAAACTGAACTAAATTGGTGTCTATAACTTTTTTTTTTATTATGTCTTTCCAAAATTTCCAATCTTAAAATTACCTAATTTGACACACTCTGTGCGATCAACTCTTCAGAGACTACTGAGTGCTCTGAAAATCTCTCCATAAAATCAGGACGCTTTAAGGTACCAGCAGTCATCAATGACATGAAAAAAATATAGATTTCATATGCAGCTGTATGTATGTATGCAATTATACATTAAAACTGCAAATCATAAATTTCTGTCAAGCTATATATATGTATAAATACATTATTTTATGCACACAAATATATAATTACTGAAATTGCTATGTGCTCAAGACTACTATTGTCTTGTTTTCCACAGAAAGTCAGTAAAAGCAATTAACTGATAAATGCTGGTATTCTACAGTTATTTACAAGAAGCCAGTACCAGTACCAACTAACCTCTGGTAATCAAATAAAATAAAAATAAAAAAAATTAAATAAAATAAAATAAAAAATTAAAAAAAAAAAAAAA
>VZRU01002473.1:16966-27255 GCA_013398155.1 Pedionomus torquatus
AGCCCCTCCAGGTCCTTCTGGGAGTGAGGGGCCCAGAACTGAACCCAGCACTGGAGGGGAGGCCTCACACAAGGTGATGGAGCTGCTCTGCCTTAAACCAGCCACCACGAGCCCCGAGGTCCTGCTTCTGCCAACCTGCGGCAGCCTTGGGTCAACCGTTTTGACACTGGCTCTGCCACCAGGGATGGGACACACTGCTGCTGAGTTCCAAACTGGCTGGAAGGATAGAATCATAGAATCATAGGTTTGTCTAGGCTGGGAGGGACCTTTGAGATCATCTAGTCCAACCATCAACCTAACCCTGATAAAACAACCACCCACCACTAACCCATCTCACTGGGCACTGTGTCTACCCATCTTTGAAATCCCTCCAGGGATGGTGCCTCAACCACTGCCCTGGGCAGCCCAGTCCAAGGCTTCAGAACCCCTTTCCATGTCAGAATTGTTCCTGATATCCAATCCGAACCTCCCCCTTGGGTTGTTTTTTTTTCCCATGGGAATTCCAAATAACCTGTAAATCCACACACGCTGTTGAGGTTTCTCGTTTGTGTCTTCATTCACAGAAAGCAAACGATTCCTCAGAATTATAATTGCTTTGGGCCATGAGGGAATGGATCGACTGCAATATGAGCGGAACTTGCGCTGCAACTGCTTTCTTCCTCTTCCAACAAACAAGCAAACAAACAATCAAACCATGCACTGCTTTGCTGGCAGTTGCACATCTGAAAAGTCCAGCGTTGGACTCCTCAGCACCCCCAACATGGACATGGACCTGCTGAAGCCAGGCCAGAGAAGGCCACGGAGATGCTGAGAGGGCTGGAGCTCCTCTGCTGTAAGGACAGGCTGAGAGAGTTGGGGGGCTCAGCCTGGAGAAGAGAAGGCTTCAGGGGAGACCTTAGAGCCCCTTCCAGGATCTGAAGGGGCTCCAGGAGAGATGGGGAGGGACTCTTGGTCAGGGAGCAGAGCCATAAGACAAGAGGTGACAGTTTTAAACTGAAAGAGGGGAGATTGAGAATAGATCTTAGGAAGAAATTATTTGCTGTGAGGGTGGTGAGACTCTGGCCTGGATCACCCAGAAAAGCTGTGACTGCCCTGGAGGGGTTCAAGGCCAGGCTGGATGGGGCTTGGAGCAACCTGGTGTGGTGGGAGGTGTCCCTGCCCAGGGCAGGGGGGTTGGAACTGGATGATCTTGAAGGTCCCTTCCAACTCTAACCATTCTATGATTCTACATTCTGGAGCCTGCAGGTATCATGTTCTTCACTTATTTAAACCATCACACACCTAGATCAGAAAGCTGTGGGCAGTCATGGATGGACCAATGGATCAGGTGGTTTTCTGTGCAGCTGTTTTCCAGCAGAGGCAGCACAGAGAGGCCGACCTCTGCTTGCTGGGACGTTGCTCCCAGCGGAGGAGCAAACAGGAAGAACTTCCCATCGTGTCTGAGAAAGATCAGTTTGTCCCTCAGAGTCCTTGGTGCTTGCAGATGGTGACTTTGCAGCGTTCACGGGGCATATCCAGACATAACTGAATTTTGCCATGGATTTAAGTGGGTAATTTTATCCAGTAGGTTTCCTCTTAAAAGGTTGGCTGCCTGCAGAACACCAAGTGGGACGTCCTCCAAGGTCTTTACAAAGTGTAATGTCACCTTGAAATTTTGAGAAGAGTCCCACCATCGCAAGCACAAGGAAACTTGGCAGAACTCAACATTCTTTTCCTGAAGGACCCAACCCCTTTCTTTTAAACTAAACCAAGAAAAAATAAACACGTAAATACCAGCGTCCTTAGTACCTGGCCATTTCTTAAAAGCTCAGCTAATTGGTTGCATGCCTAAGGCCCCACTTGGCTACAAAACAGCCTTTAAAGAATAGCTAAAAAAATAACAGAGAGAAAAGGCAAGTCATTAAAAGCACTCTCTGCTTAATGAGTACTTTCCAAGGCCCTTTGCCCAAACCAAATGTGTATGAGGTGCCCTAAGAACAAAAACATAAACTGCTTTTTCTTTGATAGGCATCTCAAAACACATGGTAATTAGGGCCCGGGGTAACAAGCAGCACCACAGCTGGAAAGAGAAGAATGGAAGAACAAGACGGAGCCCATGTGGCATCCCCAGGGGGTGCACAGGCAGAATCTGACTCCCCAGGGAGAAGGGGAAAGACCGGCCTTGTTCATGGCAGGGGGGGTAAGATTTGGAATGGCAAAACCCAGAATGATTTTGTACCAGTCAGGAGGAGAGTAAGAAAGCTTTTCCATCACAAGGAGGGTTGGAAAAAGAGCTAGAAAGAAATATGACAGGCTGAGAGAGCTGGGGTTGTTCAGCCTGGAGAAGAGAAGGCTCCGGGGAGACCTTAGAGCAGCCTTCCAGGANGGCCAGGCTGGATGGGGCTTGGAGCAACCTGGTGTGGTGGGAGGTGTCCCTGCCCAGGGCAGGGGGGGTGGAACTCCATGATCTTCAAGGTCCCTTCCAACTCTAACCGTTCTATGATTCTATGATTATTTACCCACTAGTAGTTGCATTTCTTAAACAGACTTTCAATGGAGATTAAAATCCCTTTTGTGGGTGTAGACATCAAGAGTTAAGTGACAGAAACCGTACCCTCAGTAGGTAACCTGTAATATTCTCTTTTTTTTTTTTAATATTTATTATTCCTAGCATTGCTTGTTGACGGCCACAGAAAGCCACTCACATACGTGGTTCTTTACATAGTCCAGTGCAGCAATACATGAAGGGTGAAGCTTAATATGGGTTAGATTTCAGGTTAGAATCCACAAACAACTTTGGATTTCGTGTCCTTTTTTTGGCTGGTTTGGCTAGAGGTTTGGGGCAATGGAAGTGCTGCCAGCTTATTGGAATGTGAATCCAGTGAGCGAGCTGATGGGACACCTTCTGCTCAGTTTAAACCCCCTCTGAACAAATTTTACAGGTGATAATGCTGGGGCAAGGATGAAAAGATAGGAAAAATAGTCAAGAAGTCCTGGAGTGGAGCTGTACTTTCACTGCAGCGCTGCTTGGGTTGTCTGAACCCTCTGGCTTCAGTCTGAGGGATCTCTGGACCTCAGCAGGGATAAATCCATCTGCTGCCACTGACTGAAGTCATCCTGGGAATTCCAATCTGTAAGCTCAGCTGCAGCTCCTTCCTCAAGCTGCAGCTTCTCAAGGGATCGCATTTTAACCTGCTGGTAAGTGACCATCTTCAGGAACGTGAAATGGGAAAAATCACCCTTCACCTATAGAAAATGCATAACCATATATTTACAGAAAATACGAACATCACCATGATTTCTATTCTTATTAATCGGGAAAGCTTTAAAAGGGAGAAAAGAATCGCTCTGCAGTGAAGAATTGAAAGCCCATGTTGAACACATGCATATTTAAACCCTGTAAAGCAGCTGGAGGATGGTACAGCTGAGAAATGCCTTTTTTAGCAGCTGCTGTGTAGGGGAAGCACTAAGCAGGAGAACCCTGTGTTATCTGCTTGGCTCCAGTGACAGAGTATATTAAGTGTAAAGTCCCTGCTTGATATCTTAATCTGAACATTTAAAGTCTCCTGGATGAGCCTTGGGTTCTGTAGTGAGATAGACTGATTTGTAATCTCCTTTCTCAACGATATCCCCATGCTTACCCAGTTGGTTAGGAACCACCTTGCTTTCCAAATGAGCACTCCCTTACCTTGTTAAGAACATGAGTATTAACTGCAAACTCAGCAATCACAGATTCTAAGCTGGTTTAGGCAGAAGACACACCCAAAAAAAAGAGTGTTTCCTGGTAGACAACAGGATGCCCATGAGCCAGCAATGTGCCCTGGTGGCCAAGAATCGTGGGGGCATCAGGAAGAGCCTGGCCAACAGGTCCAGGGAGCTCATCCTGCCCCACTGCTCTGCCCTGGGGAGGCCCCATCTGAAGCACTGGGACCAGTTCTGGGCTCCCCAGTTCAGGAAAGATAGGGAACTGCTGGAGAGGGGACAGCAGAAGATCACAAAGATGATGAGGGGCCTGGAGCATCTCTCTCATGAGGAAAGGCTGAGGGACTTGGGTCTTTCTAGTCTGGAGAAGAAAAGATTGGGGAGGGGGGATCTAATCAAATCTTACAAATCCTTCAAGGGTGGGTGTCAGGAGGATGGGGCCAGGCTTTTTTCAGTGGTGCCCAGGGACAGGACAAGAGGCAACAGGCACAAACATGACCATAAGAAGTTCCATTTCAACATGAGGAAGACCTTCTTTGCTGTGAGGGTGGCAGAGCCCTGGCAGAGGCTGCCCAGAGAGGTGGTGGAATCTCCATCCTTGGAGATGTTCAAACCCACCTGGACACGTTCCTGTGGGACCTGCTCTGGGTGACCCTGCTCTGGCAGGGGGGTGGACTGGATGATCTTCACAGCTCCCTTCCAACCCCACAGCATCCTGTGAGTCTGTGAAATGGACAATACTGGTATGAAGGCGGTGTTTCAGATCCACTTCCAAATGTCCAAGTAACCAAGATGGGGATGAAGTCACACGCGGGTAACACATTCCCACTGCGAACATTTCCTACGGTCCGATCCCACCAGCTCATGTGTATCCTACATTCCGATCTTCATAGCATTTTTAAATGGAAACTGTTGAGAGCCCAGTATTATCAGGAAGCAGCTCGACAGCTGGGGAAATTCAGCAAGCAAGACAGTTGGCAATGAAGTGACCACCGGTAAGAGAACTAACACCCTCCTGGCTTTCTGGAAGTTTCCACCTTCTCCCTCACTGCTCTCCATCTAGATAATGCAACAGCTGATTTGTTTCCCACAGCAAAAGGAAAAGAAAAAAAATAAGAAAAGGGAGGGGATGCTTCTTACTATCCTGTCTCTTTTCTTTTCGGTTGCTCTAAAACGTCTCTGGTGCACTCTGGTGGCTGCTGCAGTAATTCCAGATTTGATGACTTTGCAAAAGGTGAAACAGTAATTACCGAGGCTGGTTTTGAGATGATCCACATGACGACTGAAGAGCACAGGAATTTCTTCCAGTTTATCCAGTTAGATTTTTTTCTTGAACATAGACCCCCGGAGAAATCCAGATCCCACCCGTGGCAGCCCATCTGCTTGCCTGCCATAAATCAGGGCGAGGGCTGAGCGGTCGAGGTTCTCATCTCATCTACGTTATGCTTTAGCTCACGGTCAGACAGCTGCTGAATTTCACCCAGAGGGATATCGGTTTCAGAAGCGGTAATTTATCCACATTTATTCCTAGAGTGACCTTGCACAAGCTCTCATATCAACTCTTGCTTCCCTTTCCCTGTCCATATAACAGGACTAATAATATCTAGCTGTTTATGAGGATTATTTACCATATGTTCAACTACATGGAAAGGTACCCCAAAAATTGCTTCCTGTTACATCACTATGTTTACTTTCCTTTGGAGCATGATTTAATCGGGCTAAAATGGCCTGGATTTCTGTATTCACAAGCACAGAGACCGGATGACTATGATTCTATCCAGCATTTGGGGTGTAACTGAGTGGCTGAACCAACCGGCTGAAGTTTAGAATCATTGAATCATAGAATTGCCTGGGCTGGAAGGGACCTTCCAGATCATCAAGTCCAAGTATCAACCCAACACTGATAAAAACCATCGCTAACCCGTGTCCCTCAGCACCACGTCTGCCCGGCTTTTGAATCCCTCCAGGGATGGTGCCTCAACCACTGCCCTGGGCAGCCCATTCCAAGGCTTCACAACCCTTTCCGTGGAAATATTGTTCCTGATCTCCAATCTGAATGTCCCCTGGTGCAACTTGAGGCTGTTTCCTCTTGTCCCATCACCTGTGACCTGGAAGACGAGACCAACCCCCCCTGGCTACNNNCTTGGAAGAAGAGACCAACCCCCCCTGGCTACACCCTTCTTTCAGGGAGTTGGAGAGAGCCAGAAGGTCTCCCTGGAACCTTCTCTTCTCCAGGCTGAACACCCCCAGTTCCCTCAGCCTCTCTTCATAAGACTTGGTCTCTAGACCCCTCACCAGCTCCACTGCCCTTTGTTTCTTTAAGTGAGATGGAGCTGGTGCTGGCAAGTGTGGAGAACATGCTTGAAAACACACACGTGGCTTGCTGCTGTGAAGGGCAGGCTGTATCCATCACCAAGGTTTGGGGTCTGGGTCAGCCGCCCCCACTCTACTTTAGATCAGGTTTGAGAAGAGGCTGGGGTAGTTTTTTCACTCCACATCTGCTGGGAAGCTGAAACCACACGTGCTCGCTAAGCTGGTCACGAGGGCTCATCTCCTCATCACCCTTTTAATTTCGCCGTTGGCTGCAGATTTGATCGCCGCTAAATCGGCGGCCCAGAAAACATCTGGTGAAGTAAAACATCCAGCAGCCAGGAAGGAGAAGAGCTGCTTCTGAGTTTCGTCGCTCAGAAAAGCTCAGGAACATTGTGACACGGTCTCAAAACTCTGGCCAGCCAGAGCTATCCCGAAATGTCGCTCAGAAAGGGTTCGGAACAAAGAAAGGAACAATTGCGTGAGTCACGGGCGGCGAGAAAGAAAACCGCTTCTCTCCAAAGGCGCTGGAACTGAAGATTACTCAGTAAAATGTCAAGTTAACACAATGCAAAAGATGCCGGGTTCTTTCTCACTGACAAAAAATACTCCTTCTCTCTCATCCCAGACAAATTTTAAGAAATCGTTTCCCTCTCTCTCGTTTTACACGACGCAATCAGTTCAGACACCCTTAATATGGAATATTTCGAGCTGTCAGTATTATTTTTGCTATTTGGGACTGAATCACTCTCCTGAATTCAAGATGAATTTAACAAGTGCTCTGTATAAACTCAAGGACTGCTTTTTTTTCCAGAAATTGAACTAAAACCCGAAAGGAGGGCACCATCCTTTAACCACATGTGAAATCCTGGCTGCAGTTTGAGAAATAATAAATTAATGGGATAGCATCTTTAAAACCCTGCCTGTAGGAATCAGAGACAAACCAGAAGGCAGGAACTGAAGTCCTCACATTCTTGCTTTCCTTCCCGTTTTCATCAGCCTTCCAGGCTTGTTTCCCTTATTCTTGCATTCCACAAAAAAAACCCCAAAACCATTAATTAACACAACCAAAATTTTCTCTACATCTATTGCATCAATTAGCTTTTAAAGCTATTTTAATTTTGAATTAAATTTTAATGCCATGTTTGGGATTGGAAGCTCTCTTCCAATCCCATTACTGTAAGAAGGATAGCCAAATTTTTGAAGAATTTTGCAAATATAAACTGTAGGGACAAAAAACCTGTTTATTTGTTTCTGATAGTACATCCCAGGCTTTTTATTTGCTCTAACTATCCAAAAGTAACTCTCATGAATAACAACTACGAGGATAATTAATGTGGATACCTGTGCAAAAAAAATTTGTACACAAGATAAATATTGTACAATATTTGTATAATAAAAATTTGTACACTTGTGAGACCCCACCTGGAGTCCTGTGTCCAGCTCTGGAGTCCTCAACAGAGAAAGGACATGGACCTGGTGGAACGGGTCCAGCGGAGGGCCACCAAGATGCTCAGAGGGCTGGAGCCCCT
Source organism: Pedionomus torquatus (assembly GCA_013398155.1). Taxonomy (NCBI): domain Eukaryota; kingdom Metazoa; phylum Chordata; class Aves; order Charadriiformes; family Pedionomidae; genus Pedionomus; species Pedionomus torquatus. Next base: position 24,490 of record VZRU01002473.1, read on the forward strand.
CTGCTGTGAGGACAGGCTGAGGGAGCTGGGGCTGTTCAGCCTGGAGAAGAGAAGGCTCCGGGGAGACCTTGGAGCAGCCTTCCAGGATCTGAAGGGAGCTCCAGGAGAGCTGGAGAGGGACTCTTGGTCAGGGAGGGGAGAGACAGGACAAGGGGGAATGGTTTTAAACTAGAAGAGGGGAGATTTAGATGAGATATTAGGAAGAACTTCTTTGCTGTGAGGGTGGTGAGGCACTGGAAGAGGTTGCCCAGAGAAGCTGTGGCTGCCCCATCCCTGGAGGGGTTCAAGGCCAGGCTGGATGGGGCTTGGAGCAACCTGGTGTGGTGGGAGGTGTCCCTGCCCAGGGCAGGGGGGTTGGAACTCCATGATCTTCAAGGTCCCTTCCAACTCTAACCGTTCTATGATTCTATGATTTGAGTGTTTATTTGGTTCTTCATGACTGAAAGCAGCTAGAAAAAATCCCAGCAGTGTTATAGCTGTACTATAGTACCCCATACCCAGCAGTAATGATAAAGTTCATGAGTATTTCTGGACTGATGCACAGCCACACGGACTAGTCACAAAGAATTTTAAAGAAAGCATCATATTCATAGCCTCCAAGGCCTCAGTCCTCTTGGGGTACACTTGTGACAGTCACAAATGACTCCCGTTTCATAAATCGCTGTTGTAGCTAATTTGCTCATTTCTGTCTGCAGAGAAATTGTGACAGACGGGTCTGGGAAGCAAAGTTCAGCAAGAGCTGCAGAAATACACGGCAGGAACGTCCTGCAGCGCCCTGTATTTTGGAAGCAATGGCTGGCGTTACAGAAGGGTGACCTAACTGCAACGTTTGCCTACATCAGGGCATCATCTGTGTCCTTTCTGCCAGGAAAACCTAAGGTTTGCAGTTCATTTGGAAGCTATTCACAAGAAAAAAATAAAAAAAGGTATTTATGTTACAGCAGTCAGATTGACTTTGATTTAATATAGGATCTTACTATTTAATAACTCACGCTATGTAGAATACTGTTCGCCATATGTCTAGCAAAAAGAAAAAAGAAAAAAGAAAAAGTAGAAGCAGGATTATCTTATAAATAACCACACATATGGGGAAAAGCAATCTAAGTGTATACGTATACATAACTTATAGATATTATAGAATCATAGAATGGTTAGAGTTGGAAGGGACCTCAAAGATCATCCAGTTCCAGCCCCCCTGCCCTGGGCAGGGACACCTCCCACCACACCAGGTTGCTCCAAGCCCCATCCAGCCTGGCCTTGAACCCCTCCAGGGATGGGGCAGCCACAGCTTCTCGGGGCAACCTCTTCCAGTGCCTCATCACCCTCACAGCAAAGAACATCTTCCAAAGATCTCACCTAAATCTCCCCTCTTTCCATTTAAAACTGCTCCCCCTCATCCTCTGGCTCCCCTTCCCCACCAAGAGATCCTCCCCATCTCTCCCATAGCCCCTTTAGGGACTGGAAAGCCATTATCATAGAATCATAGAATCATAGAATGGTTAGAGTTGGAAAGGACCTTGAAGATCATCGAGTTCCAACCCCCCTGCCCTGGGCAGGGACACCTCCCACCACACCAGGTTGCTCCGAGCCCCATCCAGCCTGGCCTTAAATACTTCCAGGGATGGGGCAGCCACAACCTCCCTGGGCAGCCTGTTCCAGTGCCTCACCACCCTATAAGGTCTCCACAGAGCTTTCTCTTCATAGAGGGCATCTGTGATCAAGTCTCCTGAGGAGCCACCTGCAGCCCTTGGCTACTGCTCTCTCAGGTCAGGGAAGGAAGGTTACACTTTGGCACCCAAAAGTCAGTGGAAACGGTGCTACCACCCAACACCAGCAGCAGCACACACTGTCCTCGGGGACAGAAAGCAGTGCCGAGCAGCGGGGAACACCACCCCCTGTGTGTTTTCATGTATTTTTACTAAATTAAAAAGATTGAATATAGTGCCAAAAAAGCACTATATTCTGGTCACTAGCGTTTCCTTCTCAGAATTTACACGAGTCCATCCGTTACCATGGGACAAATGATGTAAAATACAGAGGTATGGTTGGACTCCCTGACCTCAGCGGCCCCGTCCAACCATCAAAGTTCTGCGATTCTGTGAATCACCAGCTTCTCTCCTCTCTCTGTCCTCCACCACGAAGGGCAGAGCTGTCACGCTTCACGCTGTGAACTTGGGCGCGCAAGAGATGGATGGAGGCAAAGAGCTGAGGACCACAGTTTGCATCAGTGAAAGGGAACAGTTTTGGAAAGAATCTCGTCCAGCCAGAGCATCATCTCTCTTTATCATATCTCTTTATCTCTTGCTTTATTTTAGCAATCCCTGTACAGTAAGCAGGCAGCAAAAACTCTCCTGGTTTTACCTCCTATTTTCCAAACTAAATTCCTACCATCTTTAAAACAGAAATACAAGGAACAAACACTTTTCAGTAACTTAAGGTATTTCCCAAACTCTCACTGAAGGGACTCTTCTTGTACGTGACTGTGCCTGGCAATGAAATTTGGTAGCAAATACTACAAAGAGGACACTTCTGACACCATCAGAATTTAGCATCTACTTAACTGTGATTTGGAACACGTTAGGGATGTACTCGGGGGGACAACCATCTGTAGGAGCCTTAACCTCGTTGCCACCTCTTGGTTGAGGTACCAAAGCTTCAACTACACCCGAGCACCTCTGCTCTGGGAGAGTCTCTAATTTTCCCAGAATTAGAACAGATATTAACAAATATTATAAAATTACATTCCTGTCAGCTTGACATTTGGGG
>VZRU01002473.1:27284-41231 GCA_013398155.1 Pedionomus torquatus
GGGAATCAAGCAATTCTCATATGAAAATTATAATGTTTGTGTTTTGCTTCTCACTGTTCTACCAGGTATAATCTAGATTTAAGAGGATAAGGTACAAAAAAAAAGGACAAAATCAGAAGTGTGGCAAAACCAGCACAGGCCACAGAGAAACAAGCAAACCTCAAATGTGGTCTACATCTTTTTTCCCCCTTGCTGTCTGTATATACAGATAAATAACGTCCAGCATTTTGATTGCCTAACTGACATTATCATAGATTTCCTTACGTTCTATCCTTAGTAGGGAGAGATATGATAAATATACATAGAAGACAAATTGAGAAATTATATGGTAAATGGCCAGTGTAAGACAAGAAGTCACCTGATTTCCTTAGTGGAGATCATCAGTGCTTGTGAAGAAGATAGTCTTACTTCATCAAAGGCTGAAAAAGCTTTGGAAATGGGGTTATAAATGACAGTAGAAACCAACAGCTTTTCTACAGCAAGTGAAGCAAAATGCTGGCCCCACCGGAGTTGGAGACTGAGACTCCGCTGATCTTCCAGGGACGGAGCTTTCAGCCCGTGAGCTCGGCATCAGCTGCAGCACTCGGGCTCCTTCACGCTGGATTCGGCGAGGATGCAGGAGGGGATGCGGGAAGGGATGCAGGAGGGATGCAGAGGATGCAAGGGGAGATGCAGGAGGGGATGCAGGAGGGGATGCAGGGGTGGGGGGATGCAGAGGATGCAAGGGGAGATGCAGGAGGGGACGTGGGACGGGATGTGGGGGGGAAACAGGCACCAGGATGGCTCCAACCACGACTTTAGTCCCCTTCTCTGCCAATAGCCTGGTGCAGCTGAAGCTGGATGGTCCCCCCTGCCCAGCTTTGCCTTGCAAATTATCTTCTGAGGATTATATAAATTCATAAGTTGTTTGCTCTCTGTTTGGGTTTGGGGTTTATAAAACATATGCAACATTTAATTTGCTTTTTCCATGTGTTTTTCTTGTTCCTTGGAGCTAATTATAGGATGACTACATATTTTCTGATTCTGCTTTTTTTGGGTTAGATCACCGTTTGATTTATTTCAACATCGTTCTCTCTACTACATGGGTCTTTTACGAAACAGGAATATACTCAAAAACTTACATCACCCTTTTCATTGGGGTAAAAAAAATAGGCAGGAGAAGGGAACAGCAATGTGAAACTCCACGGGGATTCACGGACTGTTCTTTTTCCCGGTGCTTCCACTGAAATGACGGGATTCTCGGGTGCCAGCTCCCGCTCCCCTTCTCACTCAGGAAGATGTGGACAGCTCAGGCGGGAGGGCATCTATCAACATTCCTCAGTATCTGGAGCACTTCTCCAAAGAATTGGAAGAATTATAGAAAGGGAATTTCTCACTCAGGCCCCCTACACTTCAGTTTTGCCAGCTGGACTCTTCCAGAATGGCTAAAAAAGAAAGAAGACCCCTAGCATAAATGAGTTTGATGACGATAAGCGTACCTGTAGATGTGACACCTCTTCAGCTATTTCGATGGCTCTAGTGGTATAAAGCGCTTTATTGCTGTGGCTGCTGTATGGCTTGTACTAGTTTCGCTGTTGTTAATAAAAAGCCCCGTTTCTCACAAGACAGGCCAGTTCTCAAGAGTGCAGAAGCCCCCAAAACACTCACAAAATTGAGAGAAATTGATCTTCAGCTACTGAACTTTCAGGTATTTCAGGTATTGGTATTCGTTTTAATTCTACCAAAGAAACAGCACAGAGACCACGTGTCCGTACATTTTCTGGGGCTCGTGGCCAGGAATAAAAAGTTCAAGGAAACTGCCAAAATCATTCTTTCTTTCTTCCTTCGCCTGTTACCTCCCTCCCTTTGGCTGCTTTAGGACATGGCAAAAAATTGAGACAAAACTTCTATAAAAGATTATTGTTGCTAGAACAAAGCCAGTGCTCATAAAAGCAGATTTCAAGCTAAAAGTTTCTTCTTTTTCCTAGCCCTAGTTTCAGAGTCATCTATTTGTGGAAACATCAGGCCCTACAACATTATCTAGGCAAAGCACATTTGATTACAGTAATTACAGGAAGGTATTTTCACCAGGAATCAGCACAATGCCTAATGCGTGCGGTAACATTAGGGAGAAATATATATTTCAATATAAAATTATAATAGTTGAAATGTTTTAAGCGCTGCCTGAAGTGCTTGTTACATGGGAAACACCAGGATGTTGGTTTTCCCCATGAAGCAATTCCATCGTTTTTTAGCTGCCAACAGCTGTGAAATGGGAATAACTTTGGGACGTTGCCACATCCCGTCACCATGAACATCAGCCTCCAAGGGCTTCACGCATCCTGCTACCATCAGGGAACTCCCTGCTTTTAACCATTCTGTTCAGAATCACAGAACGATATGGGGTTGGAAGGGACCTCTGGAGATCATCCAGTCCAACCCCCTGCCAGAGCAGGGGCACCCAGAGCAGGTCCCACAGGATCGCATCCAGGTGGGTTTGGAATGTCTCCAGAGATGGAGACTCCACCACCTCTCTGGGCAGCCTCTGCCAGGGCTCTGACACCCTCAAAGTGAAGAAGTTCCTCCTCATCTTTAGATGGAACTTCCCATGTTCCAGTTTGTGCCCGTTCCCTCTTGTCCTGTCCCTGGGCACCATTGAAAAAAGCCTGGCCCCATCCTCCCGACACCCACCCTTGAAGAATTTCTAGGTGTTGTTCAGATCCCCCCTCAGCCTTCTCTTCTCCAGACTAAAAAGACCCAAGTCCCTCAACCTTTTCTCTTCAGAGAGATGCTCCAGGCCCCTCATCATCTTTGTAACCCTCTGTATTACAGCTACTTCGGTCATCCTAATTTCTCCTTCTTTTTGACTGCTGATAAGTCTTCTAATGAAAAGCAAGGCGAGTATTTTAAAGTGAAGTTTCCTCACAGTTGCTTTGCAAATCTGAAAGCCTAAGGACACAATATATTTATTGCAATATTTGCTGCGTATATGTTTCAACAATATGCAGATTTAAACTATATTAAATACCATTTCTAACTCAGGGCTTAGTTGGATATACCTTGCCCATACATAGAATCCCAGCAGTTTTACTATCCTATAATTATTTACCATATACTCCCAGCAGTTTTACTAATCCTATAAATATTTACCATAATTATGAGATCAACTGAATAAAACAACTAAACCCCCAAAACCCCAAAGAGGGCAGAGAAGGTGGCCTGTGGGTGAACTCTGGGGCCTGAATTCATAAGCTGCAAACTTTGAAGGGGAAAATAAGTTACCCCTCTACTCTGCTCTGGTGAGACCCCAGCTGGAGCACTGGGTCCAGCTCTGGAGTCCTCAGCACAGGAACAACATGGACCTGGTGGAACGGGTCCATCAGAGGGCCATAAAGATGCTCCGAGGGCTGGAGCACCTCTGCTGTGAGGACAGGCTGAGGGAGCTGGGGCTGTTCAGCCTGGAGAAGAGAAGGCTCCGGGGAGACCTTGGAGCAGCCTTCCAGGATCTGAAGGGAGCTCCAGGAGAGCTGGAGAGGGACTCTTGGTCAGGGAGGGGAGGGACAGGACAAGGGGGAAGGGTTTTAAACTGAAAGAGGGGAGATTTAGATGAGATATTGGGAAGAAACTCTTTGCTGTGAGAATGGTGAGGCACTGGAATGTGTTGCCCCGAGAAGCTGTGGCTGCCCCATCCCTGGAGGGGTTCAAGGCCAGGCTGGATGGGGCTTGGAGCAACCTGGTGTGGTGGGAGGTGTCCCTGCCCAGGGCAGGGGGGGTGGAACTGGATGACCTTGAAGGTTCAAACCGAACAGACAGTGGTGGCATTTCATGTAATGTGTAGTTACACAGCAGAATTGCTTTGCCACAGGTTGTCAGGGAAAATAAAAGCTTACACACATTCTCAGCAAGACTGGGCATGTTCGCAGGAATGAAATCCACGGCCTATTACTAAATAAACAGCAAGAACATCTGGCTTGGGAATTGCCTGGCAGCAGCTGGCTGGAAGCTGCCGACAGCATCAGGAATGTCGGGCCTGCTTTAAAATTCTTTTAACCACAGGTAAGATCCCAGACAGACGGACTTTCAGTCCAATCCAGGAGAGCTATAGGCCATGATTTAAAATAATTCTGGTTCCTTGCAATAATTAAAGCAGTGTAAATACATATGAATGACAAAAAAAATATATATTATAATGCAGTCTACAGGACAGTAGCAGAAGACTTTTATAATATTGCCTTATTTTAAAAATAATTTCTTTAAAACACCAAATGCTGTTAACTTTATGATTTAATTTCTCGAACTTCCTAAGGATGCAATCGTCTGATTAGATTGAAAAGCGCCGCCATTCAAGGGAACCTGGATGGTGTTTAACCTGCCACGGTCACAAATAAGTCTCAGGAACTCGGTCCTGAACTTGGGTCTGGGGATGTATCACTTGTCCTGGTCCCGCTGTGCAGAAACGAAGGGATTCTTCAGTTCTAACCCCCCGGAGCTGAAATATTTTAAACAGAGAATAATGCTGACAGTGGACTTATCTGCAGAACACAGGCCCCTTTCTAAATGGAAAGCCAAGGTTTTAGCTCATAGTGGATGTTCAGCCTTATCTTAATTCTGTGAATTATGTATTAGCAAAATAAACATGTATTTAAATTCTAATGGTGCGTTTCAGTCAGGCAAAACTGTGGTATTTATGCCCTGATTGGGAATGTAAATATCAAAACTGTCAGCGGACAAACAGAAGGACATCCCCTGCACCACTCCAAATTTCTGAGTGACGTTTTCATGTGATGCCTGTCAAACACATTTTGCTATAGCAAGAAGTGTAAATATTAAGAATACCTCTGGATTGGAGACTTTCTTTAAAAAGGCCCGTTCTCGCTATAAAATGTCAGTGTCAGGGTTCTGCACCAAGGCTGGAACAATCCTGGCCATCGATACAGACCAGGGGATGAGGTGTTAGAAAGCAGATCCAGAGAGGGGATTCTGTTGCTTTACTCTGCTCTGGTGAGACCCCACCTGGAGCACTGGGTGCAGGGCTGGAGCCCTCAATATAGGAAGGACATGGACCTGATGGAGCGGGTCCAGAGGAGGGCCACCAAGATGATCAAAGGGCTGGAGCGCCTCTGCTATGAAAACAGGCTGAGGGAGCTGGGGTTGTTCAGCCTGGAGAAGAGGAGGCTCCAAGGAGACCTGAGAGCAGCCTTTCAGTACCTGAAGGGAGCTACAGGAAGGCTGGGGAGAGTCTCCTTACAAAGCCTACAGTGACAGGACAAGGGGCAACAGCTTTAAGTTGGAGAAGAGCAGATTTAGTTTGGATATATAGCCACTGCTGCTGGTTGTGAAGTGGGAGAATTTAGCTTAAAGATCTGTTCCTCTTTCTGAGTTCATCATGGGAACAGAACGGAATGAAGGTGTGGATAAAGAGAAAGAAAAGTAAGATCACACTGAAAGTCAGGCAAATAATTCTGTGTATTTCAAGAGTGGAAACTCAGAACTGAAGGATCTCATGAAATACTTCCATTTCAGCTGAAGTCCTTTGAATTGAAAACAGGGATATCTGTGTTTGCAAGAGTGAAGGCTATCACATTTTTATTGCAAGAGGGGAGATTTGAGATATTAGAAAGAACTTCTTTGCTGTGAGGGTGGTGAGGCACTGGAAGAGGTTGCCCAGAGAAGCTGTGGCTGCCCCATCCCTGGAGGGGTTCAAGGCCAGGCTGGATGGGGCTTGGAGCAACCTGGTGTGGTGGGAGGTGTCCCTGCCCAGGGCAGGGGGGTTGAAACTGGATGATCTTTGAGGTCCCTTCCAACTCTAACCATTCAGTGATTCTATATGTAATGGGCGTATTCATTTAAGAGATGATTGTGATAAGCACCCGTATTCACTAAAACAAAACCTGGACTGACTGAGCTTGCAATGGTGAAAGCAACAATCTACCACATTTTTTTTTCCACTAGATTTAGGAGGAAACAGCTGTTGTCAGAAAGCAGCGTGATGCCACCAGCGGAACAGGAAGGATTACAGGGTTCAAGTCATCTTAATCCTAGCACATAAGCATCGATAGAGGCTTTTCTTTCATCACAAAGGTCTAATGGACCAAACCTCAGCCAGTCCAGTGGCCTCAACTCCCGACTCACCCAAGAAAAGGAGACGCTGTGGTTCGCAGCGTAATTGAGGAGGTCTGGTTTCCTTTAGCCAAAACGTCATGAAGGATTTATAAATGGGGTGTAAACTGTTGGGGGGACGGCAACACAAAGCCTGAAAATATTAAAAGGCTATCTCTGCATGAGTTCCAAATACATCTTGAAAGAAATGATAACATGCCATTCTGCACTGAAATCAATGATAGACAGGTCATCACGACTCCCTCTTTATCAAATTGAAATAGAGTGCAGACCCTATTTTTAAGTACTTTTATTATTATCATCTATATTTTGATGAGTTCCACTCTCATTTCTACTGTTATGACAGAAGTCATTTTAAAACTATTCCCATTTTGTGTCAGTCGGGTTTTATTGACCGTACTGGGTAAATCACTTCCCAGAAAGCCGAAGGCCACTGTGGGGAAAAAAAGCTAAGGACAAAATTGCTGCGTTAGGTAGTTCAAAGGATTATCACACAGCCCAATCCCTAAATTTTATTAGAAATTGATCCCTTAACTGAATTAACTCCCCACAGCAGGTTTTTATCCAAATTAAGTTTCCTTCTTAAGTTTGCCTAGAGGCAGATGGCAGTCCTTCAAGTTTATTGGAGATATAAACCATTCTATCTCATATATATAATTACAAATCAATGCCGGGTCTCTAGTTCGTAGGGAACACGTGCTCTTCTCTGGCGATGGAATCTTTTGTCTCATTATGCCCAGGTCTAATTGTATTTACTGTCATAACAGTAAAATGTAGAATGTATCCAAGATGTTAAGCCGTTGTTAGAGCTGGCCACCACATGTGGAACAATATCCATTTCCACTGCGATGAGCAGAGAGGAAGGACCAGAATTGTTTTAACAGAATTTCAATTTCCTACAGGAAAAATACAGGGGAGACCATTTAGTCCTCTCGCACCCACCCACAGCTCAACTCTGGAGCAAAGACTCAATTTATATCATCTAAAATAGACCAAAACTGGTTCAAAAGGAACTTCTCTGGTAGTTGTCAGATGTTATCACCACTCCAATTGTCTTTCACATTCATCCTCAGCCCTGAGGAACCCAGACCACAATGGATGCCTCCACCCAGAGGAGTCAACAGCCCTTCTGGGAGCAAGAGGCTCCAACAGAGTCCTTTCCTCACAACGGAAAGCAAAAGGCTCCTGAGGCACAAAATAACACACATCACTTTCTCTTTAAACAGTTATTTTCTTATTCTTGACCATCCCTGGAGGGGTTCAAGGCCAGGTGGGATGGAACTTTGAGGAACCTGGTCTAGTGGGAGGTGTCCCTGCCCAGGGCAGGGGGTTGGAACTGGATGGTCTTGAAGGTTCCTTCCAACTCTGACCATTCTAGGATCCTATGACAAATTGTATGGAGAAGTTTAACAGTTTTATTTCAAACAACAACAAGGTCCTCAACATAGAAAGGACATGGAACTGTAGGAATGGGTCCAGCAGAGGGCCATGAAGATGATTAGAGGGATGGAGCACCTCTCATGTGAGGACAGGCTGAGNGGTTGAAACTGGATGATCTTTGAGGTCCCTTCCAACTCTAACCATTCTGTGATTCTATATGTAATGGGCGTATTCATTTAAGAGATGATTGTGATAAGCACCCGTATTCACTAAAACAAAACCTGGACTGACTGAGCTTGCAATGGTGAAAGCAACAATCTACCACATTTTTTTTTCCACTAGATTTAGGAGGAAACAGCTGTTGTCAGAAAGCAGCGTGATGCCACCAGCGGAACAGGAAGGATTACAGGGTTCAAGTCATCTTAATCCTAGCACATAAGCATCGATAGAGGCTTTTCTTTCATCACAAAGGTCTAATGGACCAAACCTCAGCCAGTCCAGTGGCCTCAACTCCCGACTCACCCAAGAAAAGGAGACGCTGTGGTTCGCAGCGTAATTGAGGAGGTCTGGTTTCCTTTAGCCAAAACGTCATGAAGGATTTATAAATGGGGTGTAAACTGTTGGGGGGACGGCAACACAAAGCCTGAAAATATTAAAAGGCTATCTCTGCATGAGTTCCAAATACATCTTGAAAGAAATGATAACATGCCATTCTGCACTGAAATCAATGATAGACAGGTCATCACGACTCCCTCTTTATCAAATTGAAATAGAGTGCAGACCCTATTTTTAAGTACTTTTATTATTATCATCTATATTTTGATGAGTTCCACTCTCATTTCTACTGTTATGACAGAAGTCATTTTAAAACTATTCCCATTTTGTGTCAGTCGGGTTTTATTGACCGTACTGGGTAAATCACTTCCCAGAAAGCCGAAGGCCACTGTGGGGAAAAAAAGCTAAGGACAAAATTGCTGCGTTAGGTAGTTCAAAGGATTATCACACAGCCCAATCCCTAAATTTTATTAGAAATTGATCCCTTAACTGAATTAACTCCCCACAGCAGGTTTTTATCCAAATTAAGTTTCCTTCTTAAGTTTGCCTAGAGGCAGATGGCAGTCCTTCAAGTTTATTGGAGATATAAACCATTCTATCTCATATATATAATTACAAATCAGTGCCGGGTCTCTAGTTCGTAGGGAACACGTGCTCTTCTCTGGCGATGGAATCTTTTGTCTCATTATGCCCAGGTCTAATTGTATTTACTGTCATAACAGTAAAATGTAGAATGTATCCAAGATGTTAAGCCGTTGTTAGAGCTGGCCACCACATGTGGAACAATATCCATTTCCACTGCGATGAGCAGAGAGGAAGGACCAGAATTGTTTTAACAGAATTTCAATTTCCTACAGGAAAAACACAGGGGAGACCATTTAGTCCTCTCGCACCCACCCACAGCTCAACTCTGGAGCAAAGACTCAATTTATATCATCTAAAATAGACCAAAACTGGTTCAAAAGGAACTTCTCTGGTAGTTGTCAGATGTTATCACCACTCCAATTGTCTTTCACATTCATCCTCAGCCCTGAGGAACCCAGACCACAATGGATGCCTCCACCCAGAGGAGTCAACAGCCCTTCTGGGAGCAAGAGGCTCCAACAGAGTCCTTTCCTCACAACGGAAAGCAAAAGGCTCCTGAGGCACAAAATAACACACATCACTTTCTCTTTAAACAGTTATTTTCTTATTCTTGACCATCCCTGGAGGGGTTCAAGGCCAGGTGGGATGGAACTTTGAGGAACCTGGTCTAGTGGGAGGTGTCCCTGCCCAGGGCAGGGGGTTGGAACTGGATGGTCTTGAAGGTTCCTTCCAACTCTGACCATTCTAGGATCCTATGACAAATTGTATGGAGAAGTTTAACAGTTTTATTTCAAACAACAACAATACCAAGAACTTCCTGTAGATTCATCAGTAAATGGTAGTTTTCTGATAAGCAAGGACTACAAAAGCACTCCTCCTACTGATTTTATCTGGCAAAATTTTTGGCAGGAACCAGCGTTCTGGTCCTGCAGTTCCTCTGTCAGTCATATCATTTAATGAAATTACTCTTTTCTCCTTGATTTCATAGTGAGCACAGACTGTCGTGGGGTGTTTTAAATTTCATTGTTTGACTCACACACACACAGAGTTGAGCGTTGATTTGTGGCATTCAGAATTCCTGGGCCCAAACCCATCATACAGTAATTGGAGTTCCATCACAGTTGTCATTTTTCCATAAATGCTTCTTTCACCACGTTCATTCAGTTATGCGGCATTTTAGCAATTAGTATTTATTTAAAGTTGAATATAAAAATCACGTCTTAGCATCAAGGTAAAATCTACCTGACATTTCCACTTCAGAGATAAAAGAACAATATTTCTATTTACATTTCCCTTGATTACACGATAAAATGATTCTTTTATTGAAGTTTTTTTGGACTTCTCCCTTTACAAATTAAGTATCTGATGCAGCACCATCCACCAGGTTTGCATTGAGCTTCCCTCCAAATGTCAGTCTTGTTTTTTCTTATATTCTATGTTTAGGCCTGGGTGGACATTTTTAATTAGTGTGCATTTCTTTTCCCTTCCTACTTACTAGGCTCCCTGGGAAGAATATTTTTACAGCTTCGGCTATATACCATTTTTTCACAAAGTCACTAACTTCTTGCCCTTGCATTTCTTGACTTACACAGCAGCAATTCCACGCAATGACTCAGTTTCTAATTACTCCATTGATAATTATTCAAATTCCCATTGCTTGGTGGGACACAGAGTGGCTAACCCCTTCTGGGTTGCTGCCTTCTAGTACGTAAAACGTTCTCACCTGTATTATTTTCTTCAGTGGACTCTAATAATTTTCATTGTACTTCAAGCTCCTGCTTTAAATCTCGACCTCTCACAGCTGGCTTTATGCAGCACTGCTTCTCTTCTATTTAACATATTATTTAACAACACTATTTAACATCTTTGTTGGAGACATGGACAGTGGGATGGAATGCACTCTCAGCAAGTTTGCTGATGACACCAAGCTCGGTGGCACGGTCAAAACGCTGGAGGGAAGGGATGCCATCCAGAGGGACCTGGACAGGCTGGAGAGGTGGGTTACTGCAAATGGCATGAAGTTCAACCAAGCCAAGGGCAGGGTCCTGCACCTGGGACGTGGCAATCCCAGGCACAAATACAGGTTGGGCAGAGAGTGGCTGGAGAGCAGCCCTGAGGAGAAGGACTGGGGAGTGCTCCTGGATGGAAGCTCCCCAGGAGCCGGCAGTGTGCGCTGGCAGCCCAGAAAGCCAACCCCAGCCTGGGCTGCAGCAAAAGCAGCGTGACCAGCAGGGACAGGGAGGGGATTCTGCCCCTCTGCTCTGCGCTCCTGAGACCCCACCTGGAGTCCTGTGTCCAGCTCTGGAGTCCTCAACANTTAAATTGGAAGAGGGGAGATTTAGATGAGATCTTAGGAAGAACTTGTTTGGTGTGAGGGTGGTGAGGCACTGGAAGAGGTTGCCCAGAGAAGCTGTGGCTGCCCCATCCCTGGAAGGGTTCAAGGCCAGGCTGGATGGGGCTTGGAGCAACCTGGTGTGGTGGGAGGTGTCCCTGCCCATGGCAGGGGGGTTGGAAATGGATGACCTTGAAGGTCCCTTCCAACTCTAACCATTCTGTGATTCTATGATTCATTTTGTGCTGCAGAGAGGAGAATTCTTCAAGAGATGCAACCCTTCTGTCCAAGAGGAAGCCACACAGGCTTCTTTTTTTTTTGGCCAGAGAACATGAAAGTGATTTTGAAACTACAAAGAAGGAATGAGCTGATTATTACATGAGGGTGACATCTTTGCAGAGCTGACACAGAATCATTCATGAAACCTTTCTAGTCAAAATGAGCTGAATTAACTACTTTAAACAGCCTGTCTTTACTAGTAGCACCCTGCAGAATCCATGTCTTTTTTTCACCCTATGTCACATTTAAACAAAAATAAGAATTCAGGCTTCTACATTGATGCTCCCTGAGTTTACCACCTTAAGTTCTCTGTTCTACAGCCTCACCACGAGTTTCTGAGATTTTCAGTAAACTCTGAACAGAAAGAGTTGGCAGCTCCATATAGAAAACTGACAAGCGTGCAACATCTTTGGCTGAAAAAATGAATGGATTTATCTAAACACTGTATAAGGGATGAGCAAAAAGCCTACAAGAAAGGAGGGGGATGACAAGAAAGCTTTGTCTTAGAGGTCAAAAAACATAGTGATAAAATGAGAACTACCAAAAGTTGAGTCCTAACAGCTGACAGGTCCATAGATCTAGCAATATAAATTAAAATAAATGTATACTGTTCTTTGACAGTATAGAGAAAAAGAGAAATGAAATTGCAGTGAAGTTGCCACACAGCGGGAATGTGGCTGAGATCACAGATCGCGTTGCCGTGGCCCCCCAAAACTTTGGGATTCAATCTTCTGCAAGGAGAACGACAGCAAAAGCGAAACTACTGAAAACGTCTGTGTAACACTAAATGGCACACGAGTTAGAAGCAAAGTTTTTAAGGTTTGGTAAAATTAAGCCATGCAGGATAATTTCTGCCCTGAATTCAGAAACAATTCACCTATCAGTTCAGTAGTAAGTAATTAAAAAAAAAATAATCTACCAGCTCAAGTGATGCCATGTTACCAGAGAACATCAACAGAACAAACAAAAATCAGAGAGAAAAAGAGGTTTGAAGCTGCCAGTTGGAGAGCCAAGAGCTCCAAATGAAAGGATGCTTTGAGATGCAGAGCTAAACGGAAACCTGAATCATGATTTTACCAAGGTAAATACAGATTTTGGTAATAAAATAACTTTGGGGGGCAGAGGGAGGGCTGCAGCAGATCTAACTGGGTATGGCCTTCAGTATTGCATTCGATACCATAAACCAGGAGGAGCATTAACTACACACTGAGTGACACAAGGAGGAGACGGGGAAGAGGGCAAGCTGGCGAACTGGGGAAAGACTGAAAAGAGACAGCAAGACATCACACCCAAAAGCAACCTGAGGAATTGGGAGAAAGGGACTCTTCCTGTTAAAATTCCCCAAAGTTCGCTCTCATTAATAATCTTATTATTCAATATTTTCCCTCATAATTTTGCCACAGAAAGAAACCTGTGAAATTTACTGACAGCAGGAAATCAGGGATATCAATTGAGAGAAAGTCCAGGGTATTATACAGGAAAAAGGGGTGAATAAAAGGAAAGAAAAAATAAAAATGAGGCACGAGTGCATGCATTTAATTGGTTTAACAACTACATTTTATGCTATAAGCCAGGGGACTCATCAGTTTGAAAGGACAGAGATTAATTGGTCGTAAGGCAGCCACAAGGCACAGTGTAGTAGAGCAGTAAAAGAGGCAAATGCAGTCCTGGGCAAACCTGGCAGTATCAGGCGAGAGAGCAGAGCTTTGGTACCCTCACAGACACTGATCAGACATCACTTAAAATCACAGCATCACTTCTGATCCCTCATTCTTTTAAAAGAGATGCATTCAAATGTGAACAATCACATCAGAAAGAGCAGAATCTACTCAGCGTGGGCAACTAAGCAGCAGCAATAAAGCTGCTGTTCATGAGTACTCGTAAACATACGTATCTGGGGTGGGAAAATCCCTTTAAGTCAATGGACAATGTCAAAACAAAAGAAACGTGTAGAAACTTTCCACCAACACCTGTAGGCTGAAAATTAGAGACCCGTTTCTAACTAAGAAGAGGATCACGGTTCCAGCACACTCATCAAGAAGCACAAACAATACAATCTTTTTTAAAAACTCAGTATTTTTTGGATTACAGAATCACAGAATGCTGTGGGGTTGGAAGGGACCTCTGGAGATCATCCAGTCCAACCCCCTGCCAGAGCAGGGTCACCCAGAGCAGGTCCCACAGCATCATGTCCAGGTGGGTTTGAATGTCTCCAGTGATGGAGACTCCACCACCTCTCTGGGCAGCCTCTGCCAGGGCTCTGCCACCTTCAAAGTAAAGAAGTTCCTCCTCATGTTGAGATGGAACTTCCTATGTACAAGTTTGTGCCCGTTCCTTCTTGTCCTGTCCCTGGGCACCACTGAAAAAGCCTGGCCCCATCCTCCTGACACCCACCCTTGAAGTATTTATAGGCGTTGATCAGATCCTCCATCGGTCTTCTCCACAGTAAAAAGACCCAAGTCCCTCAGCCTTTCCTTCTAAGAGAGATGCTTCAGGCCTCTAATAATTTTTGTGGTCCTCTGCTGTACCCTCTCCAGCAGTTCCTTGTCCTTCTGGAACTGGGGAGTCCAGAATTAGAGACAGTAGGTTTTTTGTAGCACTCAGTGAGCTGAGAAGTTCTTCTCAGCCTGGCAACCTCAGGTGTTATGAGAGCATAGGGTGGAAGAAGCAACAGAAAGTAGTTACATTAAACATTAAAAAAAAAAAAAAAAAAAAAA
>VZRU01002473.1:57055-79284 GCA_013398155.1 Pedionomus torquatus
AGGTTGCCCGGAGAAGCTGTGGCTGCCCCATCCCTGGAGGGGTTCAAGGCCAGGCTGGATGGGGCTTGGAGCAACCTGGGGTGGTGGGAGGTGTCCCTGCCCAGGGCAGGGGGGTTGGAACTCAATGATCTTTGGGGTCCCTTCCAACTCTAACCATTCTGTGATTCTATTCTATGATAAAAATCCCTCAGACTAAAGGCAGTCCACGGTTCAGAGCAGTGATCAGTGCGGGACTAATTCCCTCCCCGGCATCACCTCTGCTGACTTCAGTCGGCAGCGTATTACGCTGAGCAGCTCATAAAGTCTGCCTCTGGTCAGTGCTGTGGATTTACCTACCAGGTCTGTCTCTAAAGAACTTCCATTTCTGTCCTTCGTGGGAGACAAGCTCGTTCTTTGTGGGAGTCCTCTGAAAACATGCTCCTCACTGTATGTGTGCGTTCAGTATCGAAACTTAATTGAACATGGTAAAAGTGGCTATAAACATTAAAATGTTTGGTGATGTCAACAGGGGACAGAACCTTCAGAGGCATTACCTGTTGAGGCAGATAAAGGCAAATGCAACATTTAGTGCTCCTGTCTTGTTCTTCTAAGCAAACTGCGGTTGATATCCCATCACTAGCATAGTCTTTAAGATGAAGTTGCCTGCTAGCCGTTTTGCTGTCGTGATTTTATTATGGTTAAAGAGATACAGAGTTACTTGAAGCCCCTGCTGTGATCTATTCGTTGATTTTTAATTACTGCTTTAATTACTGCTGCTCACAGACTCACACTTGGGCATTGGCCACCTGCAGCTGGGGGAGAGAGAAAGGGGTACGTAAAAAAAAAAGTGGCTATTGGTAGGGTTTGCCTTTGCGAGGGCGTTGCATCATCACTCTTTTCCTTCTTAGGGTCTATTTGTTGTTAAAAAAGGGATGTCTTTCTAATTATTTGCTTAAGGGAAATACGTACATACAAAGCCTACAAGTGATGGCAGCGGCATTGCAAACCAACGTGAGACACAAGGGTTCTGGTGAGCTAGAACAATTAGGCAGTTGCTAACTTTGTTTTAATTCTGAAGGCGTGGAATTCGTCAGAATATAAAGGCGAGTTCTTCTTTTCCATTTCAAAAGTCGTCGAGAATGGGGTAAATGAAGTTGTCTTTGAACAAGCAGTATGCCAAAATCTGTCCTCCACAAATCATTGAAATGACTCCAGATCCTGAAAGAAAACAAACGACCATTTAATATTAATTTTTGTAGCGGAATACAAATGTTCCAATAAAATTTTAAACAGACATCCTTTTTATCTTCTTTTTTTTTTTAAATGGCCCAACTACTTCAACTTTTTGCCTGAGGCTTCAACCACCTACAAAAATACCAACCCCAGCAGCTGCTGATGCAAAACCCAGTTGCAGGACAGGGTATTTATTTGCCCGTCGCCATCATTTAGGAACTTACTGTGGCTGTCGATCCTTGTTACCCATCACATAAGAAAGAACAGAAGCCAGTTCGCTATTTTTTGAGATAATGTAATCTAGTACAAAGCTATGCTTTTCATTTTACAGAAAATTAAACATTCAGAGAGGTAGGTTGGCTGTTCGCTCTAAGGAAACGTGATGACTGGGATTAATGGAACCGTAGAATTTCCGAGTTGGAAAGGACCTTAAAGATCATCCCTTTATCTCATCTATCACAAGTGCCTGTGCATAAAAATTTATAAAAATTGCCTCTGGAGGTGCTTCTTTCTTCCCATTGATTATAAAAGGTACCAAGGAAGACTAGTTTGGACAACTGTCTTTTTGACACCCGAATTAAGTGCGATAGTTTGATGAGTCAGGACTTAACCATGGTTTATTTCAAGAAGGTGAGTGTATCTGTTGTTAACAGATTAACGTAAGCTGGGTACATTCTGGTCTTAAAAAAGAAGATTTTTTTAAGGCACAGCAAATGTTAGCCTGTGATACTTGCCCTTGTTTTCAAAGAATAAAAGAAAAGCGTATGTTTCTTCTTTAAATGTTGATATTTGTCGACTTAGTAAGGTAACAGATATTTGATATAGACAATTCACACCGTAAATACTAATTTTCTACACGAAGTCTAACAATTTAAACTTTAATGAATGTACATGTACCTAATGCCAGCCACCAGTGCAACATCAGGGGGAATTCAGACATAACTGCAAGGAGAGGAAAAGGAGAAATGTAAATTTTTAAACAATAAGGATGAGGATAATTATGTTTCACATATTATATACCTTACATATATTGGAATTGAAAGTGCGTATTTAGGTCCTGTCATTCAGATTCTTGGCCGTACCATTAAGCTGAGCCCTTTGAGCGAGCCCACTAGACAGCAAGTCTTAAACTGAAGAAATAAACGTGCGCTAAATGGAGTTCTTAAACTCTGCAGAATCAGAGAATTAGAGAATTTTGATGGTTGCAAAGGACCTCTAAGATCAGCAAGTCCAACCATATGATATGCCTTTTTTTATTACTTCTCTGCACAGAGTTTAGCACAATGGAGACAAACAAGGACAAATCTGGGCTTGATTGGAGATCAAAATGCATCATCTAAGATAGTGATGGAATAGACCTTCCTGTATAAATTATATACAGAATCACAGAATGATGATACAAAGCAGTTTTCTGTGGTAGTTTTTGTAAATCCCTCGAATTAAACGCAGGAGTTTTTCGTAAGGAATAACAGTAGTTTAACTTCCAGGAAATCAAATTCAGTAGGTGAGGAATTATGCTTAATTTTTTCAGAGGAGGTCTCTGTTGGTCTTTGGTTTAACGTGTCAAGGGAACTGGGGAATCTCTGTCTCTGTAACGTGCTGAAAGACAAATGGAGAAAGCCTTGGAAAATGGTAGATTAATTATTATGTAGTAGGGAGGGAGTCCTAATTTGTCAGTGTTATTTTTCCTATTTCTAAATTATAGGATAAAACCCCCTTAAGGTCATTGTTATAGAAGAAGAGAATCCCCAAAAGAGCTCCGATAAGGATGGGGTTAAACTATATTTCCTAATCAGCTCTAGCAGGATTTTGCTAAACAGCAAAAGGAGGAGGAGCTGGTTTCCAGGTGCTGGCGAAAAGTGAGGATGAGTCTCATTTACAGCAGCCAATTCTTTTCCTTTCCTTTGAGAGGAAGAGTTTCAGGAGAAAAAATAAAATAAAAATAAAAGAAAGAGACACACACACAAAAAAAAAGACACTTTGATGGTAAAATGCTTTATTTTCCTCAATGAGATTTAGTTCAAATGATCTAATTTTAAAACTTGGAATTGGCTTTGCTGAAACAAGCATCCTTTTTACCCTGAACTAGAACCGAAGCGTTCATGAGTAGATCCTAAAGTGTCAGGACATGGACAGCTATTAATTTCTTGGGTTTGAGAAAAACACACCTCCCGGATGCTGAAGTTGTATCTAGGCGGGCTCTGGTTGATGTGCAGTATAAAACTCTGAATTTTTCATAAGAAAAAAGCAATTTAAAATTCTGCAACAAAACCAGAACTGAGTTTTAATCAGCAGGATTTAAATATGTGCATGAGTCAAATGCCTGGAAATTTGAGATGTACGTTTATTTAGCTTTAAGGAAAAATGGTGAAGTTTGTCCTGTAATACAGTAGATGAATTATAGTTGATTGGTCCTTCAGTTTCTGATATTGTGTACTTCTTTAGCAGTAAAGCTACTTACCAACCCAAGTTATGAGGATGTGAATAACAGTGACTGTTACAGCATAATCCCAAACCCATTCTTCCACAACCAGGGCGAAGAGCAGACCGCAAACGAAGAAAGTTATTTCCAATGATATCACGAGAACTGTAAATGAAAATACGATGCTTACACTGAAGGCGGTTTCAAACGAGGTTTGTCATATTCAGAATAATAGTGATAGGAAGATAAAATGGCTGAGATGACAGTTATGAAAATCGTGTTTTCAAATTATGTCAAAATTACGTCTGCATCAAAAGCAGCCTGACCAGCAGGTCACAGGAGGTGATTCTGCCCCTCTACTCTGCGCTCCTGAGACCCCACCTGGAGTCCTGTGTCCAGCTCTGGAGTCCTCAACAGAGAAAGGACATGGACCTGGTGGAACGTGTCCAGTGGAGGGCCACCAAGATGCTCCGAGGGCTGGAGCCCCTCTGCTGTGAGGACAGGCTGAGGGAGCTGGGGCTGTTCAGCCTGGAGAAGAGAAGGCTCCGGGGAGACCTTGGAGCAGCCTTCCAGGATCTGAAGGGAGCTCCAGGAGAGCTGGAGAGGGACTCTTGGTCAGGGAATGGAGGAATGGGACAAGGGGAACAGTTTTAAATTGGAAGAGAGGAGATTTGGATGAGATATCTGGAAGAAGTTCTTTACTGTGAGGGTGGTGAGGCACTGGAAGAGGTTGCCCAGAGAAGCTGTGGCTGCCCCATCCCTGGAGGGGTTCAAGGCCAGGCTGGATGGGGCTTGGAGCAACCTGGTGTGGTGGGAGGTGTCCCTGCCCAGGGCAGGGGGGTTGGAACTGGATGGTCTTTGGGGTCCCTTCCAACTCTAACCATTCTATGATTCTATATATAAAGATATATTTAGGGGTTGAGTTACAATCAAACCCCAAAATTTGAACGCCTGCTGCATTCAGCAAAGATTTTCATTAGTTGAATGTCACCTTGTTTTTCAGATCTGGACCCATTATGGTTCATGAGAAATGTGATGCAGCAGAGAAATTCAGTTTAACAACTTGGTGAAGGAACTTTTCAGGGAGCAGGTAATTGGGCTGCGGTGAAAAATGAAGCATCCTGCCAAAGCAGCACGCTTCCTTCAGATGTTGCAAGATCAGAAGAACAAGTCAAGGAAAAACTGAACGATCACTTGAATGGTAAGTGGCAACACATAAATGAGAAGTGTGGGGAAGATGAATTAGCAGTTTAAATGCAGGGTAGTTAAAGTATAGAAATCTTTAGTATTACTAGAACGGGTTTAAAATACTGTACGTAAGGAAGACGAGTTTACAGCCAGATTTCTTGGCTGGGGAAAAAAGAAAAAAAGAGAGAAACACATTCAATTACCTAAATAATATGGGTTAATCCATGAGGGATTTGTCTTAAAATCAAAAGGTGCCAAACCATCCAACATTTTAATCCTGTGGAAACAGAAAAAACACTTTTGAGCAGAGCTGATCGATAAAGCCTTAGTGAGGATATGACATGTTATTGCTGGTTTTAAACGCAATGTCAAATGGAATATTTTTGTCAAGTGTTTATGTCAAATATTTATCAAATATTTATGCCAAATGGAATATTTTGAGGGGTAATGATTTTAAATTGAAAGAAGGGAGATTTAGATTAGATACTAGAAAGAAATTCTCTCCTGTGAGGGTGGTGAGGCACTGGAAGAGGTTGCCCAGAGAAGCTGTGGCTGCCCCATCCCTGGAGGGGTTCAAGGCCAGGCTGGATGGGGCTTGGAGCAACCTGGTGTGGTGGGAGGTGTCCCTGCCCAGGGCAGGGGGGTTGGAACTGGGTGATCTTTGAGGTCCCTTCCAACTCTAACCATTCTGTGATTCTATGATTTAGCTTTTAGAAGCTCTCTACATCCCATTGGGCTGTCTCCACAGCCCTTCAACACTGTGTCCATGATCTCCACTTTTATTTGGGATATGCCTGGCTCAATACATGGTAATCGACTTCCTAAGCGCATATAATTTGTGGCTTTTATTGACTAGAAATAATCTTTCCTTTCCTTTTTTATATTGTCATCTTTGCTCTTATGTTCATTTTTTTCCATGGTGAAAGTGCAAGGAAGTAGATCAGAACCATCATTTTATATTAGTTTTGAGCCTCCGTTTGCCAATTTGTGTGCTTGAACGAATGTTTGGGTACAACAATTCCCTGCCGTTGGAACTGGATGATCTTTGAGTCCCTTCCGACTCTAACCATTCTATGATCCTATAAATTCAGCTGAATTTAAAGACATGTATTTGCAGCTGGGACTGGCTGCCAGTCTGGAAGCCTCCTCTGCAGGGTGGTGGTTCTACCGTTAGCTCCAGCTGTATTATACCAATATATTAGACTAGAGGCAAAGAAACCTTACTTGAATACTGCGAAGCAGACGGAGAGGACCACGTAATACACTGTATAGAAAACTACCATGCATATCAACAGGTTCACCAGAACCACCTGCAAAAGGCAAAAAGACAGCAGAACTTAGTGCCATGTTTATATTAGTCACGTCATTGCCAGAAAATAATTCCCGATTTCCATCAAACTTAATGCAAAAAAACCCCAATAGTTAGAAAAGGAAATATTTAGATGGAACTGTTGCTGTTGCCTGTATTTCACATCTATATAAAAGGTGTGAAAGGCTCTTTGGTTTATTTCAGCTCCTGATGTGTGGTTATAATGCACGGCCCTTTGTTTATATTATATATTTTTGTATACCAACCATTTATTAGATTTCTAAGTGTTAAGTGAATAAGAAGCTCATTTCTTGACAGTTATTACACAGGAAACCTTCAGAGCTTAACTAGTTTTTAACCTATTTTTAGCCTAGTTTTTATCTTAAAAAAAATGCCATCCTTTTAAGTATGTTGAAACTGTATATAAATAAAATGTAGAACGTTGTAAAGCAGTAACTGCAGAGTTTCCCAGTTTCTAGTTTTTCTCTAGAAAGGATTGCTCTAGTCCTTACTTCCAAAGATAAGGATGTAGATGATTTAAATGAATAATGAGGCGTATCTGTTAAATATTTTTCAAAGTTGAACTGTTTGTGAATTAATTCAGAATAAATCCCAACTCCAAACTGAAAAAAATACCCCTAAAGGTACAAGTTTCACAAAGCAACTGCTATTTTATGGTCAAATACTCTGTCTTTAGGTTAAGAGAAATGCCATATATGGAATTATAGAAAGAATGTATGCTTCCTGAAATGCCTTGGTATCATTATTTCTTCCATTCCATTTCAGTGTCTTCATTTCTAAACCGAAGTTTCAGAAGCAGCGCAGCTTGGGAGTTTTCTACATGATAAAGTTCATAAAATGCCTTGAGATCCTTTCAAGGGAACACTGCTCTGACCCCATAACTCCCATCATCTAAATAGGCTTCTTGATTTATGCAGACCCCAGGACTTGGAGTCATTCCTACAGGTAAAATGTAAAATTATATTTTGAAGGTTAATATGTTTTGGTAATCGCCTTAGTCTTGCTAATGCAGAGCACGTTAATTTCTAGTTACCTGTTATGACATAATGACTTTCCAGGTGTTTGTTTGGGATTTTTTTTTTTTTTTTTTTTTTTTTGAAAGGAAAAGGGGAGCATCAGGACTAGACTTCTCTATGCATTGACCTTGGGCAGGTGCTTTGGCAGTATGGTCTGCTTGCTTAAGAACATGAAACTCAAGATGTTCAGTACTGTCAGCAGATTGGCCGTTAAAATCAGTTTTTCTTTTCTATAGATTTATCTTCTCTATTGTCTTGCATTTTCTTGCTCTAGCTTGTGCTCTGTCATGTTGGATTTCTCCTTTCCTCTTTCTTAACTTCCTTGTATCTTTCCTCTTCAATGGCCATGTTTTTAACTGCTGACTCTTTCTTAATCGTTTCATTTTCTTCTCTGCCTATCCTTTCCATCCTGCATCTTCTACTCTTTACGTTCCTCTGCAAAAATATAACTAGAAAGCAGTCCTGAAAAACACGGTGACTGCAGAGAGAATTACTACAGGTTCCATATTGTCCATCTTTAATATTGGAAGGGTCTGTGGCTACATTTTGCTATGGAAGCATTCCCATTTCTCATTTAGGAGCTGACTACTGTATAAATTGTTACTCCAAGTACAATGTATGTAATGAGTTAAGAATTTGCTTGCCCTTTCTTCTAGCAAATATTTGGAACTAGAAATGTGTGTTTATCTTACTCCTCTGGTAAGACCTCCGTAGATCTTCAGACTGTGATCCATTACACAATAATGATCTAAGGGGACCCTAACTACTGTAATGATCCCATTATTAAACAAGTACATGTAGATGTTGCCCTAAACCTGCACATTTTTGTGTACCCTGCAAGATCTCATGATGAATTTCCTCTGAGATCAAAGGAATTGAGCTGAGAGCAATCGAGTTTGGAAGCTTTACAAGACTTCTTGCCTATGTTGATCAAAAAATAAATTTAAAATGGAAAAATGAAGACTAAGATGATGAAATAGTCCAAATATAGGTATTCTCCCAGAAGTAAATCCATGAATCATAGAATGGTTAGAGTGGGAAGGGACCTTCAAGATCATCGTGTTCCAGCCCCCCTGCCCTGGGCAGGGACACCTCCCACCACACCAGGTTGCTCCAAGCCCCATCCAGCCTGGCCTTGAACCCCTCCAGGGATGGGGCAGCCACAGCTTCTCTGGGCAACCTCTTCCAGTGCCTCACCACCCTCACAGCAAAGAAGTTCTTCCTAAAGAAGACTGGTGGCACCATGTTTGCTATGGGAATGAATTTTAGAAAAAATAGGTAATGACTAAGAGAGGAATAGGACTCAATTCTGAAGAAAGGTAAAAGGAATCACGTGTGTGTAAGTTGGTTGCAAGAAGTGAGGTGTGGGAAATAATAATAATGGCATATCCATATCTAAAATGGAAGAGGAATTATTTGGAGAACAACTAAGACCAAAGGAATGAAGCAAACCCCCAAATATATAAATACTGCAAAATTTCAGAAAACATTTCCCTTTTGCAAAGTTTGAGAGAAACTGGCTCTTTTTATTTATTTGCTTGTAGTCAAGAATTTTTATCCAACCTGGTTATTGAGTGCCCTTATTGTTGCTGTGGATTTTGGGCATAAAGCCAGATAAAGTTCTTGACAAGTGATTATAAGTTAATAAAGAAAAACCCAAGAAAATAAAAGATACAGAATTGTTTTAAAGTCCTCATTTTTAAATTAAACTCGGTTGGCAGGTGAGATTGCAGGGAAAAACATAAAAGGTAAGCCAGCATTAGAGTATGGTTTCCATTTTGATTTAGCTTGCTATATACTGGCAAAAGGAGCCCTTATTCAAGGCAGGGGTGGTTCTGAGAAGGGCTGTAGGTGAGCATTAGCTCATACTAGCTCGTTATTAGGAGCTGCTCTTGCAATATTGTGACACAAAACAAGCCCTTAAGGCTTTGGGTTTTAAGACGGGAGACTACAAGTAGAAATAAGGAAGAAGTATTACCTCTGAACACAGCACCAGGAAGACCAAATGGCATCCAATTTGGCGCCAGCAGTTTTTAAAGCAAGTTAAGAAATTAAGAAGGTGCAGAGAAGAGCCACAGAAGGGAGCTGATGGCCAGAAATGTGGGCTGCTTTTTTCATTAGGACTACAGCCCTAACGAGGTCAATCTGTTTAGCTCTGAGGGCTGATTTGATTATGATGGATAAGTACCTTCACAGGCAGAAAATACCAGGTACTTAAGGGCTCTTTAATCTATCAGAAAAGCCACAAGATGTAAACAGATGCAAGTTATAGCAAAGCAAATTCAAAAGGTGTGTGAAGGGCATTTTTAACTATCAAGGCAATTAGCCAATGGAGCAGTCTGCCTTTGGAAATAATAGTTCCCTCAGAGCAAAACCAGATGCCTCTCTCGGTGGAGCTTCACTCAAAATATCTCTAACGTTCTCTTCTGGCCTTAGTTCTTTGTGTGGTTGATAATGTATTTATGGCAGCATCCAACACTGAGAGAAATATGGTTACATTGAATTTAGCAAACTACTTATTTTTTATATTGTTAAATACTGTAAAGTGCTAAATATTGAATAATGCACCTATTTCCCATAAGGAGAGAGATCAAGGAGCTTTAGTTTCTAATGCAGTAGGAGAGAAATCCACCAAGGCTTATACAAAGGGATATTAATCAGTAAGTAAATGTCCAGGGCAGTCTTACTCTTTTCTTCTGAAGGGGTTCAGGGCCAGGCTGGATGGGGTTTGGAGCAGCCTGCTCTAGTGGGAGGTGTCCCTGCCCAGGGCAGGGGGGTTGGAACTCAATGATTCTCAAGGTCCCTTCCAACTCTAACCATTCTATGATTCTTGCCCTATATCAAAACAAAGCCAAGCAAAAATTGAGAACAGTTCACCTCAACCAGGTTGGACTGAGGTTTAAATGCTGCTTTCCCATTTTCACAGTCTTGAGTCTTACTTTAAATGAAAATTGGCCCAATAACCCATTTGATCCATTCTTTCCCATGGGGTACACCCCAGGCACTTTAACTGATTCCCAATGCCACGGACAAGTTTGGCAGCTCTGCTCCCTCCATCCCAAAACATCCCTAAAGATCCCAAAGCATCTCCAAACGTTGGAAGTTCCATCTTTGGCACATTTTTGGTGGGTATCATTTTCATTCTGAGCAGATGCACGTTTCCTCTAATCCTCCTCTATCTCCTGCCCCTCCTCTACCAACTGCCTCCTTGACGCCTTTTATCTGCTCCAGATGTAGATTTGTTCTGTAATAAAAGTGGGAGGGGACAGGACTGAAGTGAAAACCACAGAGGTGTAGGATGAGCCAATGACCCGTTGACCTCTAATTAGAGTAGGGGAATTCCTGGCCCCTCTTTAGATGACAAACTTTAATTGGCATCAAAGGCCCAGGGCTTTTCTCTTTGTACTGAGAATATTTTTAGCCCCCCTGTTAGGGATGCAGCGATGTGTTAGGTACAGCGAGCTTTGCTCAGGCAAGAAAGCTCAGGAAACACGTGACATGAAAATGAAAACCTTTTCAAAATTTTCCAGTTGTATCACTTTTTTTCTTTTTTTATTTTTTTTATTTGACCTTCCTGCAGTAATATAAACATGTAGTTTTTAAATCTCAGAATACTTTTTATTTTCCAACTATTTTTTCCTGTTCTAAATCCTCGGGTATTTGAAAGCAAAAAACAGGAGTTAAAAACTACAGGATCATTTACAGTATGTTAAAGCAACTTCAAGAAAGAACCTTAGGAAATGACTGGTGTTAT
Source organism: Pedionomus torquatus (assembly GCA_013398155.1). Taxonomy (NCBI): domain Eukaryota; kingdom Metazoa; phylum Chordata; class Aves; order Charadriiformes; family Pedionomidae; genus Pedionomus; species Pedionomus torquatus. The sequence continues at coordinate 67,978 of VZRU01002473.1, forward strand.
CAAATGGAGGATTTGATTAGAACCTTCCAAGAATTATATCTCCTAAATGGAACTACATCACATATTTGAAAATCCTTTTTACAGGATGTACTTTGCCGTACTTACTACCAGCACTAGAGTATCAAGTGTCCCTTTCAATTTGTTTTTTTTAGGAAATAAACATTGAAGAACAGTCTGTAAGAATGAAAGCAACAGCTCTTCCGATCCCCCCAGCAACTGGCTAATTCTCTAAATACTATCCAGCGACATTAAGACACTAAATAACTTCGATTCCCTTTACCTTGGTTTCAGCAGTTTTGACCTTGAGAGCCATGGACACATGGTGAGGGAAAGGAAGTGCTGGTGCTATAGTCCGTATGCCAACACCAGCAGGAAGAAGCAGCTGTTTTTCACCCCAAAACCCATTCTTATAGGTGAGTATAGGACAGAGTGAAGTGAGTCGATTGGATTAAGCTGAATTGAGACAGGAGCCATCTGCGAGCTCACTGTAAGCCGCTGAAGAGCAAAGAGAAAATCCTTCTAGCTCGCTTCGTGTTCGTATTTTGTAGCTACAGTCAGCCAAAGGATATCTATGATATGACTTGGCTCTTAAAAAGCAATTGTTAATATTATTGATTGCCTTCCGTTTGTTATGTCCAGCATTCAGTTGATCACAGTACTTTGGGGTTATATACACTTCTACTTTTAATTAGTTTTACAATTTCTAACATTTATTCTATTGACTACAGATGTGGAGTCGCAATGTTCTTTGCTAACATTTCTCTTCTGACTATCACTGTATTACATTGAGCATAATTAACATTAAATTAGGTACAACTAGGTATAAGAAATTCCAGGCTTATGTTATGTCACTGCTTTTTCCTGCACTGTATTTTATTCCTTCATCAGAATGAACTTTAGTGGGCTTTAGAGCAGATCCAACTTTTACCACGCAGTTCCTTAATGAATTTAGGAGTCCTGTGTCCAGCTTTGGAGTCCTCAACAGAGAAAGGACATGGACCTGTTGGGATGGGTCCAACGGAGGGCCATAAAGATGCTCAGAGGGCTGGAGCCCCTCTGCTGTGAGGACAGGCTGAGGGAGCTGGGGCTGTTCAGCCTGGAGAAGAGAAGGCTCCGGGGAGACCTTGGAGCAGCCTTCCAGGATCTGAAGGGAGCTCCAGGAGAGCTGGAGAGGGACTCTTGGTCAGGGAGGGGAGCCATAGGTTGAAAGTTTTAAACTGGAAGAGGGGAGATTTAGATGAGATATTAGGAAGAACTTCTCTGCTGTGAGGGTGGTGAGGCACTGGAAGAGGTTGCCCAGAGAAGCTGTGGCTGCCCCATCCCTGGAGGGGTTCAAGGCCAGGCTGGATGGGGCTTGGAGCAACCTGGTGTGGTGGGAGGTGTCCCTGCCCAGGGCAGGGGGGTAGGAACTGGATGATCTCTGAGGTCCCTTCCAACTCTAACCAGTCTATGATCCAAGGGAACACTTCTGAAATTGAACAAAGAACCAACTTTTTTTTCCTTTTTTTTTACTATCACTAACATAACATGTGCAAGTTTCATTAGGTTTTTAGGCCATTTCATCCATACAAAATAAAATAAATTTTAATTATAGTTCAAAATGTTATTTAATAGCTCCAGACAGTGGATACTGTCAGGGAAATTATGGGTAGCATTGTGTGGAATTCTCTCCCTTCCAAAAAGCTAGCACAGAAATCCATCCATGGGTTAAGTTGTATTTTGAGGGCTAAGGAGTAGAGTGAAACAAAGTAAAAAATCCAAATTAATTTGCTTAAAGGTTTGCAACATGTACAAGTATCAAAATAATGAAGTAATATTGGCTTCAGTAATTAAAAAACACTTGAAAAAAAAACAAAAGGTTTCATTCCAAGAGCATCCTATCTACCCCAAAAATATCAGCTGCAAACAGCCACAACCTAAAATTAATTTGCATAAACTTTTGCAGTAACTCTAAGTAGTAGGATAATTGAAAGCGTAATGGATTTCATTAATCTAGGACCATTGTTAAATGTAACAAGAGTTTGCATTCACTGACTTCTTCACAAAGAGTCAATTTAACCAGACAAAGGCTGAAGTTAGAACCAAAGTCACCGAGTTTGACTGGAATGTACTGGAAGCTCTAGGCACAGATTTGCTGGGGAGACTAAGAGGTTCCTCCCATTCCCAGTGCTGTTGGAAACATTAAATACTCTAAGAGAAAGGGTAATATATATAAATAAATGCCATAAATCCTTAAAGGGTGGGTGTCAGGAGGATGGGGCCAGGCTTTTTTTCAGTGGTGCCCAGGGACAGGACAAGAGGGAATGGGCACAAACTGGAACATGGGAAGTTCCATCTCAACATGAGGAGGAACTTCTTCCCTTTGAGGGTGGCAGAGCCCTGGCAGAGGCTGCCCAGAGAGGTGGTGGAGTCTCCTTCTCTGGAGACATTCAAACCCCACCTGGACACATTCCTGTGGGACCTGCTTTGGATGGACCTGCTCTGGCAGGGACATTGGATTGGATGATCTCCAGAGGTCCCTTCCAACTCCATAGCATTCTGTGATTCTGTAATCTCTCTCATGCATCCTTGTGTCACATTTGGAGGTGCCAGAATTGGGATAACCCAGTGAACAGGGGCAAATCGAAGTTGGGAGTGGCAGGAACTCTGTGTGACCCAAAACACTGACTGAATCACTCAGGAGTGAATATTACCAGGAGATGTGTTGCTGTCAGCAAAATTACAAGGTAATGGAATAATCCCTTTTTGTATTTCTTATTTCCTTCAAATTCTGTTTTGTCAGGTCAGCTGTAGGAAATACGACAACTCCTATTCAGCAGAGGGAGACAGAAGACAAGTTTTAATAGAGATTAAAATAAATTATTTATTTTGGTTTCAAGAAGCCCTACTTTTAAATACAGACTATTTTCTGAAGCGTTATGCTACAGAGTTTTAAGGCTGTGGGGAAAATTGCTTTTGAACCCCTGGAGTTTGTTCTGGTTTGCTTTACAGAAACACCCAGACAACAGCTACTGCGGCAGGATAGCAACACCTTGTCCTCTGGGTTTAAAATATTGTTATTTGGCTGTACCCATGCCCTTTCTTTGTAATAATCTGTAATGCACAAGATGTGACAGTGACAAAAGCATAAGTGCAGGCAGTTGCAGAGTGAAGAATAAAGACATCTTTTGAAAGTGAAATTGGCAGGGGGAGTGGAACTCGATGATCTTGAAGGCCCCTTCCAACTCAAGCCATTCTATGATTCCATGAAACTAAGGATACTTCTATGGGGCAGTATCTCTTTTAAGAAACTAATAATGATGCTTAATACTCCCAAGCATTGCCTAGTTCCTATTTGCTACCTGGGCCAAAAAAAAAAACACAACCAAAACCCAACAAAAAGTCAATTTCTAATAATGAATTGTGGGGAAAAAAATGATCAAAACTTCCTGATAGTTTTCCCAATTAATCTTATCACTTACGGGGTTCTTTTAGAATGTTCCCATTTAAGCCCACAATTTATGATGCTGATGAATAGGGTTGCAAGAAGAATTAACAGTTTGAAATAACTATATCATAGAATCATAGAATGGTTAGAGTAGGAAGGGACCCCAAAGATCATCCAGGTCCAACCCCCCTGCCCTGGGCAGGGACACCTCCCACCACACCAGGTTGCTCCAAGCCCCATCCAGCCTGGCCTTGAACCCCTCCAGGGATGGGGCAGCCACAGTTTCTCAGGGCAACCTCTTCCAGTGCCTCACCTCCCTCACAGCAAAGAATTTCCTTCTAATATCTCATCTAAATCTCCCCTCTTCTAGTTTAAAACCATTCCCATTTGTCCTATCACTATGCTTCCTGACCAAGAGTCCCTCTCCTGCTCTCCTGTAGGCTCCTTTCAGATACTGGGGAGCAATATCATAGAGCAATCTCTCATGAGTACTCTCATAGAGTATCTCTCATGGAAGTTAACAGGTGGTTTGTGTTGCTGTTATGATGGTCGCTTGCTCTCAGGTACCGTAAGATCTATAACTAGACCCAGAATCGCACTTCTTAGGTAATTCCAAAAAATCAGGGAAATTATTAAACTCCAACATTTGTTGATTCCCTTTAAGAAAATACTAAGATCAGCCAAATGGATGCTGTCTAGGTTGTGTGGCGAGACATTCTTAATTAGCTGAAGGATGATGACATCAAAACACGTGTACTCTGTCTCCATCTGCTGATAGGGAGGAACTACACTTAATGTCGTGTGCAAGAATAGAAGAGCTTGGAAAAATAAACAGTGGCTGCTATTTTTGGTCCTGTACTGCAGTGGAAGACTCTGTCAATGCAGTGAAGAGAAATTAATGAAAATGCCTTTTTAAATGAAAGAACTGCAGTTTGTTGAGTGACAACGTGTTGCAACTTTAGCAAATGCAGCTTAATTGTATCCTATGAAAGACAGCCCGTAGGGTTTGGTGTTCATCCTCTATGCATTATACAGCCTCTATAGGACAGTCTATAGGACTCTTTCCATATGGAAGGAGCAGGAGTTGCATGAGGTCTAGGTTCTACCTCCATGAGGATTAAAGCAATTGGGTTCTTTCCTTATTTAAGCTCGTTTGCGGACGGGTGAATGTTGAGGGATGGGAAATCTGAGAGTTAAGTGGAAGCAGGAATGTGCTTTCAATGTGTCAGCCTATTGTTAGCTCTGACATTTGTTGGATGCTTTTAACAATGCCCTCATTCCTGATAATGTCATGGAAAAGAGCTTCCAATATATTTCATTAAATATGAGGTGAATTTGAGGGACTTCGAGCTCCTGAAAAGTTGTTTCCTTGAATTTCAATGTAAAAGCTCACAAACTCTAAAATTTTCTTAGTACTAATAGAATTCGATTTGAAAAAAAAAAAAAGTATAATTCATTCTGATTTGCAAACTGCAAACAAACTGGATTCTTTCAGAGGTAGTTAACCCCAATGTGTGCTTGTACCTGAGGAGCTGGCTTAATTAATAGTAAAAATAGTCAACAATGTCTTGTGTTTCGTTACCTGACACTGTTGGTTTTGTGAACAAGTTCAACGTAAAGCTTGAAAGGATTGCCAAAGGAATAGTAGGCTTTATTTATTCAAACTAGAAATTAATTTGTATTGTTTGTGAATGGTTGTGGGATTGATAGAACTGAAAATGAAGTCTTCTGTTTATCCAGAGAGAATCTCTAACAGAAGTGCAGCAATGTAAACTTTCCACCCTGGCCCCACTGTGTGCCTAAGAACCATGTTTAATTGTCTCTATTTTTTTTTTTTTTTAAATCAATATTTGGCATTTCTGCTGGGAAGCTTAATGTGCTGATTACAACAAAACTACAGTTTGGAGATATTCTGGCTTCTCTGGTAGTGTCAATGGGAGTTTTTGATGAATGCAGTGAAGCGCTGGAAAATCTCATTAGGAAGAGACCCACAAAGGTTGGGGCTAGTTCCTCCTCCAGACTCTCATGTGAAAATGCACTTTTCTACACTTGTTCCCTCCCAAATCACCTAAAGCTCTCCTTTTCCAACCTTTGGTTCCACCCCTGAACACCACATAATAAATCTTGGGTGATCCCAAAAATGCTCTTCTGCTGTGTCCTGTACTATGTCCTTCACCCTCAGCCTGAAAGGTCTTTGGATTTAGATAAATGGCTGCTCCCAATGGCTCCTCTTGATGGGTTTCACACCTGGGCAATGAGGCCGAGTTCTCTCCTGATAAACAACTGGGAGGAGACTGGAAAAGGTGTTTGCTCCTCAGGAGGGTCTGACTTGGGTTTCCACTTTGGGCTTCTCTGTGCTTGTGGAGATGGACCAATGGCCTTTTCATATGATGTGAAAGCTTAACGAGCCATTACACATTCTGTGTATGCTGGTACCGTTATGCTGAGAAGGCTCCTGGGCCACGTGGTGTGACATGACCAGTATGTCCTCTCCCAAACAGGGTGGCTGCCCATGAACTGCCTGGGAGACACGACCCAGGCCTCTGCCAGCCTCCCCAGTTGTGGCAAGAACCTTTTCCATCACCATTTAATTTAATGTGCTAGCTCATTTCATAGAATCATAGAATGACTTGGCTTGGGTTGGAAGGGACCTTAAAGATCATCCAGTTCCAACCCCCCTGCCCTGGCCAGAGACACCTCCCACTAGACTGGTTGCTTAAAGCCCCATCCAGCCTGGCCTTGAACACGTTGAGGGACAGGACATCCACAGCATCTCACCACCTTCACAGGAAAAAAATTCTTCCTAAAATCTAACCTACATCTCCCCCCTTTCAGTTTAAAACCATTCCCCCTCATCCTATGGCTCCCCTCCCTGATGGAAAGTCCATCCCCATCCCTCCTGTGGCCCCTTTAGGGACTGGAAGGCCATTAGAAGGTTTCCCTGGAGCCGTGTCTTCTCCAGGCTGAACACCCCCAACTCTCTATGCACAAAGAAGTTCCCATCACTGCTTACATTTCCCGGGGCAGATGTACCTGTAGAGTCTCTATGCAATGACCTAACGGTCTCATTTTCATTCGTTGCAGGCAGGTGTCCCCAGCACAGTTATACCTGGCACTAATTAACCATCCCTTTCTGACGCTCTGAAGAGAGACCCTGGGATTGACTGGGCATGGAAACTGAGATCCTTTTTCATTTGCAGAAGTGTCCTTTGTGATTGAAGGGCTAATTGGAGCACTGGCAAAGGCAGCAGAAAGAAATTTGCGCTGCCAATAGCTATCGTAAAGGTGTTGACGTCCAGCTGGGGGATTGCTGGGGAAGGACTGTGGGGACACTTCCACGGTCACACGGTTCCCTTTTAAATAAACCTGCCCTGGTGCTTTCACACCGAATTCTTAGGATCCTACAGTAAATTATTCTGCAACAGTATCCTGCAATTCTTTTTTTTGTCCTGTTCATGGTGTACGCCTTTGCTGTTTCTATCAGTATTTGAGGAAAGTGTTTTAAAAGCAGCGAGCTTGTGAGCGAGAGATGCCTGGATGGAGCAGTCAGATCAAGTATGTCTTTTATTATCTGATCAAGAAGTGGACCCAATTGATGACTTTTGTTATTTGGTGTCTTTATCATAGAATCATAGAATGGTTAGAGTTGGAAGGGACCTCAGAGATCATCCAGTTCCAACCCCCCTGCCCTGGGCAGGGACACCTCCCACCACACCAGGTTGCTCCAAGCCCCATCCAGCCTGGCCTTGAACCCCTCCAGGGATGGGGCAGCCACAGCTTCTCGGGGAAACCAGACCTTCACCACCCTCAAAGCAAAGAACTTCTTCCTAAGATCCAATCTCAATCTCCCCCCTTCTAGTTTAAAACCATTACCCCTTGTCCTATCACTCCACTCCCTGACCAAGAGTCCCTCTCCTGCTCTCCTGGAGCTCCCTTCAGATCCTGGAAGGCTGCTCCAAGGTCTCCCTGGAGCCTTCTCTTCTCCAGGCTGAACAGCCCCAGCTCCCTCAGCCTGTCCTCACAGCAGAGGTGCTCCAGCCCTCTAATCACTCAGTGGCCCTCCGCTGGACCCTTTCCAACAGGTCCATGTCCTTTCTCTGTTGAGGACTCCAGAGCTGGACACTTTAGCTAGAACTCATCACTTTAATAGGAGAAAATACAGAGATTCTAAAATGAACCTGATGTAGAATAAACCCCATCCAGGATGAATTCCCGTCTACAACATTTTCTCATTTATTTTTATTGTTTTGCAGTCACAGACAGGCTCCGTTTGCTTAGAACTTAAAGGTGCATGCTGTTGAAACGATCACGTTCTTCACATTCTTGAGGTCAGCAGGTTTGAAAACGAGAGGAAAGACGGAGCTGGGACATTGCCTATTTCCAGACCTGTCATTTCTAGAGAAACAGTTCTTGCATTGACAAGTAAAAAGGTATTTTTCCTAAGTTTTCTGTCCAAAAAGCCATTTTGAATCTCATGTCGAGCACTTGAATAGAGCAGATGCAGCTTCTTCTCTCCCTTCCACCTGTTGAACTCCATCATATTCCCTTCTGCCCTAATTACATGTAGACAAACTCATTCATTTGACCTTGGTGCCCCTGCCGTTAGAACTTTAATTAACTCTTGTGACCACGATTCATGGCCCAGAACAGAACACGAGTGACTTTATGGCAGCTTAGGTTGGCAACTGGGGCTAAAGTATATTTTTAATGAATTGAGCATTTGTCTGCCATCACTGAACAGGAGGTTGAATACAGATGCATTCAGCAATGTGATGAAACATCTATAATTATATTTTTGTCTATTACAGTGTAAGCAGATGTATCATTAAGCCCAGAAACCTGATAAAACCTCTCATCTAAAGAATTTTTACTCAATTTTACGGCTCCTCTGACATTGGATCCAGCTGATATTTGTCAGAAAACAAACCAAAAAATTGTGTTATGACATCTCCAAAATGTATTTCAACAGCTTTTTAGTGCAGCTAGCTCCAGCTTAATAGAATTCATTATTAAATGGTTTTCTGCAGAATAATAGCTAATGACATCCTAATACGAATTCCAGCAGCCTAAATCTCCCTTAAATCAGATTTTTCACATCCCATTGCTCAAGTTTTCGGTGCCTGGGGGATTCCCCTGTCAATTTAGAATGCTCAAAAATTGGAGAACCTGGGTTTGTCTCTGACCTTTTGCCACATTTTGGGTTCTGTCGTTCAGCGAGGTCACCTACTGCCAGCTTTTTCCCGCCTCCTGCAAAGAAGAACTTCTTTGCTGTGAGGGTGGTGAGACACTGGAAGAGGTTGCCCGGAGAAGCTGGGGCTGCCCCATCCCTGGAGGGGTTCAAGGCCAGGCTGGATGGGGCTTGGAGCAACCTGGTGTGGTGGGAGGTGTCCCTGCCCAGGGCAGGGGGGTTGGAACTGGATGATCTTTGAGATCCCTTCCAACTCTAACCATTCTATGATTCTATGATTCTATATCCAGCCACACTGCACAGAAATTAAAAGCTCAATCAGGTATAGTTTTGTGTTGGATGGTCAGCTTGAGCCTGGGAGTTTTTCCTGTCAGAAAGTGCGATGATGCATCTTGCAGTTACCCTTCAAGACCTCAAACTCCTTTTTACAGGAGAATGCGTGTTTTCATCCACCTTGGACGATGTAACGCACCCCGGTATTTAAAAGAACATCCACCGATACTAATTACCATCTGTGTTTGAAATAGTTGCCGCTAGATGGCAAACGGATTGTACGCGGGCTCCCACACAAAGGGAACGTCTCTGCTGTGTGTGAGGTGACCAGGTGAACCCATCGCATCCCATCCATCCTGCCCTCATCCCGCTGAAACCACTGGAATGATACCAGAGAAACAGACGGCTCTTTAACCTCAGGTGCTGCAAGCACCCACCGTAAGTAAATACCTGATTTGTTTCTCTTTCCTTGTCTAAATCAAGTCCGTTGTTCCGAGCCTTTGAACTTCACATCATAGGGCAGAAATGCAAGAGTTCGGGCCCGTCCTTCAATTCTAGGTACCAGGTATGTTCCATGGTACCGAAGAGATCGAGGGTGGCACCTGCTGACAGAGGCAAAAGGGACCTGAAAAATCCAAATCCCTGTTTCTATGGGCCCGCTCATGCAGGATCCCTGGAACCTGCTCCCATTTTACGGCGCCCAATCCTTCAAGTCCCGCAGATCTCTGCTTGAGAGAGCTTCGCATCCAGCAGTTCCCACAGAGCCTCAGCTGGAGCCAGGACCTCTCGGGGTGTCCTCCTTCCCTCTTCCCTCCTCATCCTGCAGTAACGGGTGCCTCTGCTAAGTAGATGCTGCACGTTTCCATGCACAAGTGTCGTTTGTGGTCACTTATAAAAACGCATTAAGCTACTCAAGATCTCGGGGGGGGTTTGTAGCAGTTTCACATCGGTGCCAAATTGCTATTGCTCTCATAGAGCGAGAAAATATTTCATGATCCCGTCTTATATACAATTAGGTCTGGTTGTGTAGTTGTCTATTGTGCATTGAGCTGACAGCACCGGTCAGAAGCAGAGAGCCTTTTTAGAAGGTCACGGGAGGTGATTCTGCCCCTCTACTCTGCGCTTGTGAGACCCCACCTGGAGTCCTGTGTCCAGCTCTGGAGTCCTCAACACAGAAAGGGCATAGAACTGTTAGAACGGGTCCAACGGAGGGCCACCAAGATGATTAGAGGGATGGAGCACATCTCCTATGAAGACAGATGGAGAGACCTGGGGCTGTTCAGCCTGGAAAAGAGAAGGCTCCGTGNCATCCCTGGAGGGGTTCAAGGCCAGGCTGGATGGGGCTTGGAGCAACCTGGCGTGGTGGGAGGTGTCCCTGCCCAGGGCAGGGGGGTTGGAACACGATGATCTTCAAGGTCCTTTCCAACTCTAACCATTCTATGATGATTCTGTGATTCTAAGAACTACCTTGCTTGCTGTATTTTAGTTATATATAAGCAGATGTGTATGTATGAAAGTATGTATGAAAGTGTTACGTCTTCGCCGTGCTAATGTTGGTATCCATCCTTATTTCTACTCAAAACCTGTGTTTTCACCCACTTGTTTTTGTAAATTAGCTTGTTTGAGACCGAACAGCTCTTAAAGGCAAAGGATCAGCACTTGTGCTGCCATTTTCTTATGGAAATCAGCTGGCAATTCTGACCTGGGCTTTATTTTTCACTGTTTGGTTTATCTGGCTGGTGCTATGCTATCAAAAAATAACACTGGGGTTCTGATGCTTGTTCCATTTCTGTTGGTGTTGCAAATTGATAGTATTTAAAAACATGCAGAGGCTTTAGGACAGGTGTCCGAATCTCAAGTAAGGTTCATTCTAAATAGATTTCCTTTCATCCATTTCCTGAGGAAAAAAAAAAAAGTGTAGTAGGTCCACTGGAGTGACTGAATAGGTGTGCAGTTCCCTCTGGTTTTGCTGAGTCTGTGTCTGGTGAAGGGATGTTGATCTCCATCCTTCACAGGCCTCGGGGATGTGGTAGGCACTGCCCTTGGGATGCTCGTTAAATCACAGCTGTGCAGTAGCACAGTCATTACAATTGGATCTCGTGCACAGAGCCATTAGTTATTCGGCACTAAGAATCACTACGGTGTTTTTCTGCCTCGGGAACAACTAGCAACATGCGAGCAAGTTATTTCAGGTGTTGTGATTTTCCTCTGAAGTACGAGATCAACCACACCTGGAGACAAGACCTCATGCAGAATGAATCATAGAATCACAGAATCATCATAGAATGGTTAGAGGTGGAAAGGACCTTGAAGATCATCGTGTTCCAACCCCCCTGCCCTGGGCAGGGACACCTCCCACCACACCAGGTTGCTCCAAGCCCCATCCAGCCTGGCCTTGAACCCCTCCAGGGATGGGGCA
>VZRU01002473.1:81312-94119 GCA_013398155.1 Pedionomus torquatus
CCATCCCTGGAGGGATTCAAGAGAGAAGTTGACTTGGTGCTCAGGGATATGGCTTAGTGTTGGGTGGGGTGGGGTGGTGTTTATAGTTGGTTGCTTTTTGTTTGGGTTTTTTTGTTTGGTTTGGGTTAATTTGTTTTGGGGGTTTTTTTTTTGCTGTTGTTGTTGGTTTTGGTTTTGGGTTTTTTTGGGTTTTTTTGTGGGTTTTTTTGGTTTCGGGTTTTTTTTTTTTTTTCCCATTGGTTGGACTAGATGCTCTTAAAAGGTCCCTTCCAACCCAGGTGATTCTGTGAGCTGTAACCATCGCTCCGGGGTTCGGAGTGTGCCGAGCGTGAGTTCAGCTGGATCCATCATACTTCATGTTTTCCTTTTGCTTTCAGTCCTCCAGCCCGAGGCGTTACACAGCAAGCTGTTCTGCTGTTCGGCGCTCGGGTGAGTGTGTAATACCTGAGTCACTAAACGACATAAAACGCTTCTCCGAGCTTCACCCTCCCACACGACTACAAAAAAAATGTTCCTTCGCTACCCTAGATTTTTGGCTCTGTACCTTCCTACATCAGCTGTCGTTTAATAAACTCGGGGTATGAAAGAATCACAGTCTGGGTTTCCTGAGTTTGAAAATAAAGCGAGTGCGACACTTCAGACTATTGTTCTGCTGAAATTAATTTGTCTCCGCAGTATTTCGCTGGAACTCCAAACTCTTCTCTGGTTTCTATCCAAAAGTGGAGGTTCTATATTAGTGACAAAGCTTAAGCACGTAGGTTTTTATTCAGTAGGTGCAAGCTCCAAAGGTTTTCTCATCCCAGAGCTATTGTTGTTTTTTTCTCCTTGTGTACTTAATTCAAGAACCTAGCTGGCCTGTCGCATGAGATGAATCACGAGCTCCCCCAAAAAGCGCCAAAAGCCCTCTAAGACTGAACTAGATGTTCAAATTGAAGCAAATAAACCCACGTAGTTTTGTATAAATAAGAGAGTTGTTTATTGAAGTATTCAGCTTGAAATGAACTGTGAAATAACCGAATAAAATTACGTCTCTCTCTTTGGAGGGACATCTGGACCCATGGAACAGTTAACCGTTGTAGAATGGGAAGGTGAGAACTTAAAGTTCTGCTTTGTAATATCCAACGTCCAAGGTGCCAAGGACCTGGCTTTTCAGTCCTTATGTCCAGCAGAACTCAGCCATGACCAGCCAGCACTATTTCAAGCGAGAGCTCAGCTCTCTGGGTGGCTCTGAAAATGTGTAGTTACTGACCATCTGGAAAAGTTAGACTCAAATTACTTCTTTGGTATCACATGAGAACTGTCAGGGGCAAAGGAAGAACCTAATTTTCAGCATCTCCATTCAGGTGGCTTTCCTTCTAGCAATCCTCTGCTTAATGCCTTTCACACCTTCTGACTGCCAGAGCCAATGAAGCAGGAGTTTTGTAATCTTCAATTTATGACCTTATGGAAACCCAGAGGAGATTTCTAATAACGGGATTCCCTGAGTAAGGCTGGATTTCTGTAGAAGAAATAGTCTATCATCCTGCCACGGCAGTGTGTCACCATGCTTCTGCCCAGGGGTTCAAATTAAAGTTTCAAAAGCAGTACCAGTGTTGGTGCTATCTGTTGTTAAAAGCTTGGATTTAACCTTGCATTGCACCTTCAAAACATTGCCTTAGAATCATAGAATTGTCTAGGTTGGAAGGGACCTTCCAGACCATCTAGTCCAGCCATCAACCTAACTCTGATGAAAACCATCACTAACCCGTGTCACTCAGCACTAGGTCAACCCGGCTTTTGAATCCCTCCAGGGATGGTGCCTCAACCACTGCCCTGGGCAGCTCATCCCAAGGATTAAGAACCCTTTCTGTATAGAAATTGTTCCTGATATCAAACCTAAACCTCCCCTGGTGCAATTTGAGGCCGTTTCCTCTTGTCCCATCACCTGCGACTTGGGAGAAGAGACTGACCCCCCCTGGATACAGCCTCCTTTCAGGGAGTTGGAGAGAACAAGAAGGTCTCCCCTCAACCTCCTCTTCTCCAGGCTGAACACCCCCAGCTCCCTCAGCCACTCCTCATGAGACTTGTGCTCCAGACCCCTCACCAGCTCCGTTGCCCTTCTCTGGACCCGCTCCAGCCCCTCAATGTCTGTTTTGTGGTGAGGGGCCCAAAACTGGACACAGCACTTGAGGTGGGGCCTCACCAGTGCCCAGTCCAGGGGCATTAATGTTTTATTTGGTTCTTATTCAGAGTCTTCTGTATGCCTCGATCATACCTGTCTTCTTGCATACACAAATAACCCAGCTGAACCACTGACCAGTGCTCAAACTTCCAGCTAATCCTCTTCCACTGTCTAATCCCTGGTTTGGCTGGTGTTCATTTTGGACCCCATTCCCTGAAATCCTCATCTAATTCTCTTCATGTTTTTGTCCCGATCCCTTTGCTCAGCAAACCTCAGTTTCTTCCTTTGACCACCTTGGTTGCTTGTCATCCTCTAAACTTCATCCTCCCAGTCCCCATCTCCTGCACACGCACAGGGCGGTTCCCAGTCCCACTCCCACTCTCCTTCCATTTCTTTCTCCCTCTATATAAATCCTTCTCCCAAGTCCTAAATTCCACTTTTGCCTACACAGCATTCAAATTAATTTGTTTTCTCCTCTGTCAATGGAAAGGTCCATGAGAGGTGCACGTTTTGCGGTTCTTGGCTGTAATTGCAGGAGGAGTTACGTCTCTGCCGCCCTGAGTACATTCACAGCAGAAAGACTCTTCCGAATTTCCAGCTAAATCTTTCCTGAACACCTGCAAGACGGGATTCTTCAAATATGGATAGATTTTCAGAAGAACAGCAGAAATATTTGCCTAGAATAGAGAATTATTCATGTCAAATTTCGTATTTTTTATGCCAAAAGCAGGATTGGATAGATTAAAACCTTTAAGATAAAACCCCACAACATTTTCAACGTGGGCAACATGCCACACTTTTTGCCTGGCCTTCTTCTCAGAAAGACTCATGTTCTTTTATCGGAGAAACAAACCAGAAAAGTGTCAGGCTGGAGAGAAGCATCCGGTAAGAAATTTTTCAGCCCAAAACCCATTTGGCAAAGTTAAAAGTTTGAGCAACCTGGTGTGGTGGGAGGTGTCCCTGCCCAGGGCAGGGGGGTGGGAACTCAATGATCTTTGAGGGCCCTTCCAACTCTTACCATTCTATGATTCTATGATAAGTAACTAAAAGAGGTGTCTTGAAGTGAGAAATGTTGGGCCATCTTCGTTCCAGATTGTGCTACCAGATCTGATCACAAAATAGAGTGTTACAAACGCTGGGTGTTAATTGTCTCCTGTGGAATAACTTCTGAGGTGCCAAACCTGGAAGCAACTTCAGTGTCTGCTTAGAAAGATGAAGAATATTTAAAAAAAAAAAAAAAAATATACAGAAAAAATGCACTTCCAAATACGTATTACCAACCTCATGGAGTTACTAAAGCCTAAGACCCACCTTTCACAATTCAGCAAAATTATCATAGAATCACAGAATGGTTAGAGTTGGAAGCAACCTTCAAGATCATCCAGTTCCAACCCCTTGCCCTGGGCAGGGACACCTCCCACCACACCAGGTTGCTCCAAGCCCCATCCAGCCTGGCCTTGAACCCCTCCAGGGATGGGGCAGCCACAGCTTCTCTGGGCAACCTCTTCCAGTGCTTCACCACCCCCACAGCAAAGAATTCCTTCCTAAGATCTCATCTAAATCTCTCCTCTTCCAATTTAAAGCCATTTCCCCTAGTCCTGTCACCCCACTCCCTGACTGGATGATCTTTTTGGCCCCTTTGAATTCTTAACCATCCTATGATTCTCTGGTTCTAAACAGAGGCAAATGCAACAAGGTTATTGAATGACTTTCATTCTAATACCCTACAGTCATTTGTTACTTGAAGAGATATTTTGAGCAGAACTTTTCCATGCTTAGATCCTACCAACATTTATTTTTCACCCATTAGATTTCAAGGCAGAAAACCGGCCTCTGTTATGAAAGAATTCTTGCCACATTAGAAAAAAAAAAAAAAAGTTATAGATGATAAAATTAAGAATTTAAAATAGAAATTGGCATGGAAATATTCATTACTTTGGAGTACATCATTCTGTTACTCTGAGGAAAATTATTTCTGAGTTAACTACGCTTTAAGGAGTCATAAGTTGGCGTTGAGCACCACTCATGGCAGCTCTAGCTGAAGAAAGGTGTTCTTATTGCCCATATTCTATTGGTTTAAGAATAGATTTTGCTTGATAAAAGTAGTCTGTGGGTACTTGGAGGTATTAAATACTCACAATTACTGTATTATCCTTCTGGCATTTGCCTTGGAAGAGAACTACAACTGAAATTATTTGGAATTTGCAGTGGCAGCTTGTGAATTAGAATCACAGAATGTTCAGAGTTGGAAGGGACCTTCAAGATCATCCAGTTCCAACCCCCCTGCCCTGGGCAGGGACACCTCCCACCACACCAGGTTGCTCCAAGCCCCATCCAGCCTGGCCTTGAACCCCTCCAGGGATGGGGCAGCCACAGCTTCTCTGGGAAACCTCTTCCAGTGTCTCATCACACTCACAGAAAAGAATTTCTTCCATATATCTAATCTAAATCTCCCCTCTTCTAGTTCAAAACCGTCACCCTTCATCCTGTGGCTCCCCTCCCTGACCAAGAGTCCTTCCCCATCTCTCCTGGAGCTCCCTTCAGATCCTGGAAGGCTGCTCCAAGGTCTCCCTGGAGCCTTCTCTTCTCCAGGTTGAACAGCCCCAGCTCCCTCAGCCTGTCCTCACAGCAGAGGTGCTCCAGCCCTCTGAGCGTCTTGGTGGCCCTCCACTGGACCAGTTTCAGCAGATCCATGTCCTTCCTGTGCTGAGGACTCCAGAGCTGGACACAGGACTCCAGGCGGGGGTCTCACAAGCGCAGAGAAGAGGGGGAGAATCACCTCCTTTAACCTGCTGAATGTGAGAGCTGTGTGAGATAGATAGGGGTGGTTATCGTAGTCGTAAATAGATATGGGTTCGAATTCCAGCTGAGCACCTTCCTGGTCCTGCCACAGGGCTTTTTCTATTGGCAGCTCTTGACATATTACAGCAGGAGAAGCAGCGTGGGCAGGGAGTTTATGTACTGCTCCCCATCCTATTCCAATCTGCAGCTGCAGATTCCCTGATGTGTGCAGAATTGTGCTCCCTAAAGGCCTCTTCTGAGGGGTTGTAGTGATGCAAACCAACCTGTACACTACTGTGGCCTAGTCCAGAACTTAAAAAAAAACCATAATTTTACTTGGTATGTTTTTGTATGCAGTTAGTTATTCTCACAGAATCTTCACGGTTGGCAAGGAACTCTGAGATCACCAAGTCCAACCACACACACACAGAAAAACCCAACAATCTCAGCCACCAGAGCATGCCCTGAAGTGCCACATCTATAAGTTTCTGAAATATCTCCAGGGATGGGGACTCCNGACCATGTTGTCTTACATCAGTTTTCTGATAGAAATGTGGATCGTCATACCCAAAACTGGGTACCCACCTTCCCCGCAGAAGGGCGTTGCACCAGGGAGATGAACTGTTCACGTTTCAGCTCCCAGGCGT
Organism: Pedionomus torquatus; assembly: GCA_013398155.1. Lineage (NCBI taxonomy): Eukaryota > Metazoa > Chordata > Aves > Charadriiformes > Pedionomidae > Pedionomus > Pedionomus torquatus. The sequence continues at coordinate 86,902 of VZRU01002473.1, forward strand.
CTGACCCATCCCACCGCAGAGCCCCGTGGGTGCCTAGTGCAGACCAAATACCACACGGCTTTCCTTGGGTAAGTCCATTTCTGTAGGTGCTTTCTGCCTTCAGGAAATCAGACGACAAATACCGTTTTATTACGACGTGATCCTGTTGTTAGAGATGTGGGTCAGTCTATTTTTAATGTCTGCTTATATAACTCCATTATTTGTTCCCAGCTGAAACTTGGCTTACATTTCCATACAGCAACCCTCTTACTTGCAAGAAGATTAAGTATTTTAATGTAAATAAATATATAAATATATCGTTGATACATATCTCTAATTATACCACTACAATTTTAGACTCGTCTTCCTCGTCTGGATATATTTAGGTGATATCTCTTGTTCATGGAATAGATGCTCAGAGCTACCTCATCCAAGACAGATGAAGTCAGAAATACTATGAATGGAAAGAGATCATCGTCGTCATCATCATCATCATCACATAGGACAGGTTTTTGCCAAAAGTTTCCAGTCTGAGAATTGCAATTCAGATATTCACATGGTGTTAGGTGTATATCTGAATTCCTTGTATAGTTAATTAAAAGCAGTAAATTTTTGATGTATGTGTTCGAATCCCATTGTAAGGAACATCCCCTGCTCCGTTACCTCTATGGAAAGCCTTAGCTCCAAACTCACCACCTGAGAGAGATGCCAGAATTCAGGAGTTAAGAACAGCCCCTGGGTGGGGTCTGTGCACCAGCAGGACCCTTGGACATCATCATCGCTGTGATTACTTCTGCCACTAACATGAAGGATATGCACCATGATTTCAAGATGATCAAATATTTATGAAATTACTAGTTCCATCCACGCTTGCCTGGATGAGTGATGAGAGGAGCCAGAAAAGTCCATCGTTTGGGTGTTGGGTTTTTTTTGCCAATGATCTCAAAGTTGTTTTGTCTTTCTCTGGATGCTTACAGGTTTCAAATGTTCCCTGGGAACTTGCCAACACCCTCAAATGCAGTATTTGTGCACTGCAAATCCAAAAGGGGCTCTGGTTTCAACTTGATTTTTCCAGATGAAATATTTGGAGGTTAGATACAATAGGGTAGGTACACTTCCCAGTACAGTACTATCAGGATTATGATGATTATATGGTCCATGTTCCCATGCCACATCATCTTCTTTTGAAAATTTAAGCCACAGAGGATTTTTGGGTTTGCAAAGAATTCCCTGGGGGTTGAGAAGTTGGAAGGACTCGATGTAAAGTGTTACGTGAAGCTTGCCTTACAACATGGGGAAATGAACTAGTTTCAGCAAAAGTACCTTTCCTGGAATTTGGTTCCTCCTGGAACGCTGAAAAGCGGGTACCAGTTCATTCAAACCCGCCTGGACACATTCCTGTGGGACCTGCTCTGGGTGACCCTGCTCTGGCAGGGGGTTGGACTGGATGATCTCCAGAGGTCCCTTCCAACCCCCACCATTCGGTGATTCTGTGGTTCTGTTATTGCTGGACACCAGAATCAAATCATGTTGTGGGAAATTCTAAATGTAACCCAACATGAGTAGAGTCTTCCACAACCAGGCATCAGCCTGCATGGACGACTAACGTCTACGGTTCTGGACTCAAAGCAAGATACTGATCATAGAATCATAGAATGATTAGAGCTGGAAGGGACCTGAAAGATCATCCAGTTCCAACCCCCCTGCCCTGGGCAGGGACACCTCCCACCACACCAGGTTGCTCCAAGCCCCCTCCAGCCTGGCCTTGAACCCCTCNCACTGGACCCGTTCCAACAGTTCTATGTCCTTTCTGTGTTGAGGACTCCAGAGCTGGACCCAGGACTCCAGGTGGGGCCCACGAGCGCAGAGTAGAGGGGGAGAATCACCTTCCACGATCCCACCTTCTTTGTTGTGGCAGTCAGGAGACCACGTATTCTGGTAAAATGTTTGTCAAACCTTGAAATCTACAGCAGGGTTTCAGCAGGTGATCTCACCTCTTACTAGGGTACAGAATTTTTTTCCTAAGAACACTAAGTCATGCTTGGCATTATTCTGTGGATAATACGTGAGATTCTGACGGATTGGCTTCCTAGTACCAGGGGTTAGTGCAGAGCTTAAAAATCCAGAACGAAGACTCCCTTTTTCTTAGGGAAGCCTCTGTTTACATTTATGTATGTCGATTACATATATATGTATATAGAGAATCATCGAATGTCTGGGTTGGAAGGGACCTTTGAGATCATCGAGCCCAACCAGCAACCTGGCCCTGATAAAAGCCATCACTAACCCATGTCTCTCAGCACTATGTCAACCCGGCTTTGAAATCCCTTCAGGGATGGTGCTTCAACCATTGCCCTGGGCAAAACACACAGAAAAATGTATAGCAGGCATTTAGCCCCGATTCCCACTATTCCAGCCCCAGAACTGTAGGAGTTGGCCCCACAAAGCCTGATGACTCAGGATCAGCCACAAGAGAATATGAATTTCTCTGGTTCTGAACAACCCATTTGTTGGCAGCTGCAGAAGGAGGCCCCATTATTATTCCCTCTTGCTTGCTGAAGAAGGGACTTGCTGCCCATCCTCGTGACACGGTGTCACTAGAAAAATGTGATGAAGGACCCCCGTCTTGTTGCTCTACGGGGGTTGCTGGGCCAAACAGCAAACAGGGGATGCTTTCTCTACGGCTTGAGTCGTGGTCACATTTGGTAGGCCTGGTGGATACCTGTTCCGCTGCCCTCCTAATTCTGAATTCTCAGGTGAAGAAAATCTCTTCTCAATGTCCAAAAAAGCTTTTTCCAATATTTGCTACAGCCCGGCTGCGTTTCTGTTCTCCTCCTATTGCCTGTAACCATCGGTGTCAGGCGTTTGCACCTCGAGAAATCTGTTTGCTCAGAGTAAAGCTGTGCATCATCCCACATACATCAAGCATTTCTTGCCTGTGAGGTACAATCTGTCTCACATCATCAATACCTTTTAAAAGCAAAGTGGTGGAACACGCTATTAGGTAGAAAAGGACTGAAAAGGGGAAAAAAAAAAAGAGAAGAGTTTGCCTGTGTACTTTAAGTCATCAGATCTCATGTCTACTAGAAGCAATGATTGGGGTTCTTTCCTCTTCGTCTACTGCTGGACCAATTTATATTTCACTAGGAGTGTCCACATGTGGTTGTGAGTCATGTGTTTCTCTAAAAAACTCTCGCTCTCCAGGTAGAGCAAGTTCTTGCAAGTTCTTGCCTTGCCATTGTGTGCCAAGACCTTGGATGGGACTCCCTCCTCCTTCCTCCCTTCTGCCAGGCTTTGCCCACCAATCAGACCCACAGGACGAGATACTCACTTCAAAATATTTTTCAGCAGCAGTTATGGACCTAGAAATTCTCCCACCAATTATCAGATCCCCTCTCAGCCTTCTCTTCTCCAGGCTAAACAGACCCAAGTCCCTCAGCCTTTCCTTCTAAGGGAGATGCTCCAGGCCCCTCATCATCTTTGTGGTCCTGTGCTGTACCCTCTCCAGCAGTTCCCTGTCCTTCTTAAAGATAGGATTTGGTGCTATTTCAAAATCTTTAGGATGCTGGACCTGCAATGATTATTTCTGCAGGTGGCACTGAGGTTTGAGGGGAGGATAATAAAAGTGCCTCCTGTTCCCCCCTCTCTTCTTCGCTCCTTGCCCTAACCATGTTGTGGCGGCTCACGACGTTTAACAAATCCATTATTTTGTCAATAAAAACTTATGGGGTAAAAAAATAGATTAAACGTTATTCAAATCCACTCTTTAAACCTTAGTTCTGTGGCTGTTTTATTGAACCCTCTGTGCTCTGAAGCCAGGGACTCTGGAGCGCTGCTTTTGCCCATGCAGCACTGAATACGGCGCCGGCAGGATGTTTAATGGCAGATTTGGGAGGAGCTAAATTTGGGCGCTCTCTGAATATTCTGCTAACTCGTTGAATAGGTGCTTGTGCTGTAGCCAAATAGTGATTATTTTTCCAGGACCATGTGCATGAGCATCCAGATGCATGGCTTCCAAATCCCAAACCTTCAAGACCATTTAAGGTGGTGTAAGAGAGGAAAGAAATGTATGTTATCCATTCCCTTTGCCAACCAGGTTTACACCATGGTGTCATCTCATGGCTCTAAAATCTCATCATCTAAAAATAATCCGAGAACAAGAGAATCCCTGTTGACATTTTAGAATCACAGAATGGTCAGAGTTGGAAAGGACCTCAGAGATCATCCAGTTCCAACCCCCCTGCCCTGGGCAGGGACACCTCCCACCACACCAGGTTGCTCCAAGCCCCATCCAGCCTGGCCTTGGATTTTACCACATTAGCTCTTCTGGGAGGTCTTGATTTCTGAAATAACAGGCTACAGCACCTTAAAGGTGGCCTTATTTCTACAAAAATAGCCAGCAGGTGATATTTTGTCACCCTTCTAGTGACCTGTGCAGCTCATGGTGGGACCACGTGATTCTTTCCCAGGAGGACAGGAACGAGGGCTTGAGGGCAATCAGTGGTGGGGGAAAATAAAAATGTTGTCTGTGGCACTACATAAAAACTCTAAGCCAGGAAAATAGAAGTGTAAGAGTTGTGAGAAACTGAGGATGAGGAGAGATGGCACGTGTGCCTGGCTGGCAAGAAAGATGGGCAAACTGCAGTCTGGGGTGGTTCCAGTTCCCTCCATAGAATCATAGAATAGTCCAGGCTGGAAGGGACCTCCAAAGGTCATCTAGTCCCACCTCCCCACAGTCGCAGGGACACCCCCAACTAGACCAGGTTGCCCAGGGCCTCATCCAGCCTCACCTTGAATATCTCCAGGGAAGGGGCCTCAACCACCTCCCTGGGCAACCTGTTCCAGTGCTCCACCACCCTCAGAGGAAAGAACTTGTTTCTAATATCCAATCTAAATCTACTCTTCTCCAACTGAAGTCCATTGCCCCTTGTCCTATCGCAGCAGGACTTTGTGAACAGCCCCTCCCCAGCCTTCCTGTAGCCCCNCTCCAGTCATGGTCTCTTTCTCTCCAGGGAACGTGGTGTCCCCACTGATGTGAAGAAATAATGACCAACTCACTCTCAACAGAATCTTCCCCCTGGAAGTTCCTTGGGGCTGGGATGGGGTTGTTTGTTTGGGGTTTTTTTTGTTTGGTTGGTTGTTTTTTTTTGTTTGTTTGTTTGTTTTTGTTTGGTTTGGGGTTTTTTTGTTTGGTTTTTTGGTTTTTTTTTTCCTAAGTTCAGAATAATTATCAAAGTTTATTCAAATATCACACTAAGCTGGAGAACCTCTCACAATTCCTCGTTTTCACATCTGAGCATGTGCCCTGGCCACTTCTGAACCCCAAACCAAGTGTGAGATTCAGGCACAAAACAGTCCTTTTTTTCTTTGGGAAAGAAACTTGAGCATGAGGGAAGAAACCACAGTGTTTTCCTTCCAGGTTTCAGTCCCATCTACACATGGATGTGCCCTGGGAGGAGCCCTGGAGAGCCTTTTTCTAGAGACTGAAGATGTTTGAGACATTGTAACGCAGGTCTTTCAAAGATTTCATCAAAGTTGCAAGAGGACAAAGTTTTCTAGACCTGCAGACCTGGTCTTTGTCCTGAAGAACTTCAAAGGCAGGTGTGGAAGTTGAGGGACTGTCAATGCAGGAGTGAATCGAGAGCAATATTACTTAGGAAAGGTTGGAAAGTCTTGGACCAGAATAATGAGGTGTAAAAGCAGAAGAAGTCATTTCTGAGAGTGGTTCAGTTTCAAGTTTGGGAACTAGAACATCTCTCTTAGGAGGAAAGGCTGAAGGATTTGGGTCTGTTTAGTCTGGAGAAGAGAAGGCTGAGGGGGATCTGATCAACACCTAGAAATACTTCAAGGGTGGGTGTCAGGAGGATGGGGCCAGGCTTTTTTCAGTGGTGCCCAGGGACAGGACAAGAGGGAACAGGCACAAACTGGAACATAAGAAGTTCCATCTCAACATGAGGAGGAACTTCTTCCCTTTGAGGGTGGCAGAGCCCTGGCAGAGGCTGCCCAGAGAGGTGGTGGAGTCTCCATCTCTGGAGACATTCAAACCCACCTGGACATGATGCTGTAGGACCTGCTCTGGGTGACCCTGCTCTGGCAGGGGGTTGGACTGGATGATCTCCAGAGGTCCCTTCCAACCCCACAGCATTCTGTAATTCTGTGATTCTTTTCCACAGAGCTCAGCTAATTGAACGCTACAATAGAATTATCTAGTTATTTGGCAACTATCTGCATAAAACCATTTCAATGGCATTGGGAAATAATTTTCAGAGAAGCTCTGGATGACTTCAGTTGCAGTTTATTCTTTGTTTCTAACCCATAAATTTCCCCAACGGAGAGTTCGCCGCTGCAAAGTAGGAATTTTTCTCATCCTTTACTGCTTTTTGCATCTGTGTGTGAGAAGAGCCTGAATGTATACTCTCACTAATTATTACAATTCAGTTAATACTATTTTCCATCATTAGTTGCTAATGAACGTACGTTCCTTGATGAGAACCACGGTCCATACGCGGTGCCATCGGAGCCGCAGGGGCCTGGGAAATGCTCGTGGTGAAAACGGCGACCTGGTAATTGCGCCTCGGCACCGACCCCGCAAACACCTTGGGGTGAGCCCCGCTTTGCTGCTGTGAGATAAAATCCGCCTAAATAAATAGAAACAATACCTTCAGAGCTCAAGGCATCATGGCAAAATGTAAGTAAAGTTACGCCTGACTTGTTTGAGAGGTAGTTGGAGGGAGAAGAGTCGTTGAGTTTGATTCTTAATATGTTTTAATACACATCCTTATGCACGAGCTCCCCTGAGCAGAAGCTGAGACTGGGAAGTTCCACCAGAGAAGGACCATCTCTGTCCCCTGTCCCATGCAACGCTGTCCCTGTCACGGGGGGTAGGTGGCTAATGTATATATAGCCCTATATCTCCATGTCAGCAAAACGGTTGTATCTGGGTCTTGTGTAAGCCATTTCATTAGTTATTCTGATTCAGTCAGCGAGCAACTCTGCCATGCATTTATTTCTATTTAATGCAGGTATTTCTCACTGGTTGTTTATTACTATTTATTAGTATTTCTATTCTCGTATTTCAGGCCAAAGCCGTCGGTGCGGCTGGAGAATCATAGAATCATAGAATGGTTAGAGTTGGAAAGGACCTTGAAGATCATCCAGTTCCAACCCCCCTGCCCTGGGCAGGGACACCTCCCACCACACCAGGTTGCTCCAAGCCCTATCAAGCCTGGCCTTAAATAC
>VZRU01002475.1:3015-23375 GCA_013398155.1 Pedionomus torquatus
TTTAAGGCCAGGCTGGATGGGGCTTTGAGCAACCTGGTCTAGTGGGAGGTGTCCCTGCCCAAGGGAGGGGAGTCGGAACTCGATGATCTTTGAGGTCCCTTCCAACTCAAACCATTGTATGATTCTATGATTCATAAATAAATGCTTATTTTATAGAAGTTAAAATACTCAAGCTTTAATGCTGCAAGTGGTTCTGTTGTATCATAGTACTGTAGAGTTCAGTATCTCCTCTTAGTCATTGTATCTTTATTGTATGTTTATATACAAGATAGTTTTGGTCATCCACTGAGTGATGAAACTTATTTTTCCTCCAATAGCTGCCAAAATGATGTACTACTTAGATCCTTCCAGTCAGAAAAGGGCGGTGGAGCTGGCAATGACCCTGGATGAATCCCTCATTAACAGAAATCTTCAGGTAACAGATAAATTGTATATAAATTGTAAACAGCTTCTGGTATATCTGTGGAAGCTTTATGCAAATTATGGAAGCAAGGGGAAGCTGAAGTGATTATTGTGACTTATGGTAAGGAGGTTGGGTTGTCATGTGAGAGAAAGGGATATCATGTTCATCCAAATTGATACATGTACCGTGCTTTTTGCACATTTAACTTAATTTAGTTCTGCCACGATATAGAAAATAGCTGCCTAGCAGTAGCTACTGTTATTGTTACTATAGGTGGGAAAGCTTATTAAATACAGAAGAATTCACATGACAAAAGATGTTCCTCAATAAGATTGTAGTCTGTCCAAGCTTTTAACTGTTACATTGATGAGTGTTCACAAGAAGATTGACTTAGAAGTGGCTCAGACTCCATGAAGGCGTTCCATATTCATCCCCCTGCAAGCTGTGTGAATTATCTTAGTTTTATTAAAAGGTGCATGTGTACATTTTGGCCTCGGTATGTAGTTAATTAAAAAGCTTACCAAACTTTGAAATTTTGCTCCATTCTGGTGGTGATGGAATAATCCCCTGTGCCACTGCCATCATGCCCCATTTCCCCTACTCTTTTATGAGAAAGCAAGCAATTCTGACTAGTAATCCAAAGTATTCTAGAAGGTATTATTTTTATCTTGTTTAGTATCTTCAAATGCTTCTTATTAAAAACAAAACCAAAAAACCCATAGGGTTTTCTTACCGTGGACCGCAAACTGGCAGAACCTTACTTGACAAAGCAGAGAAGGAATAAAATGTCTTTTCTAGATTTTTCTAAACTATTTCTCTGACTTCAGGATTTTTTCTCAGTTCCCCTGGCACTTTATTTCTTTATAGTGTTCTTTATGTCTGGGGACTCAAGAAGTTTTTTTAGATCTGTTGCAAGTAAAATCGATGAAGTTTCTAATATAATTATTCTTTTATGAGCAAAAATCAGCATTTAAAAAAAAACAACCACCCCTTTGGAAGTAGACTGGGTTCAACAGAACTGTAATTAGGAAGGATTTAAGTTCACAGTAAAATTTTTTGGACAAAATAGGGTAGGGGGAAAGAGTCAACAAAAGACAATTCTCCATTATTTATAAACTTGCTTAGGATATTAAAGATTCAGATCCTTTTTCTAGCTGATCTGGTTATGGGGCATAAACTCATGTACCACGGTATGTACTTGGCAGTTTTCATAAGCTGTTTTCTTGTTTGGATTTTGTTTGGTGTTTTTTTTTTTTTTCCTGTTACTGTTTGAGCAGTCTCAAAAGCTTAAGATAGATTATCAGTAAATTTCGCAAACAAAAACTCAATTGCCTCCAACAGCATTCTTTTTTTCAATTGTAGCTGTGTTCTTTACCTGGATGGGATTCTGTTAATTGGACTAGGGAAAGATTAAAATGTGACCTGAAATGCTTGGTTGTTGAAGAGGGGTTATCTTGATGGTAGTAGCAAAAGCATTTAATTACTGAACAGTGTATAAAAACGATATACTTAGCATTGTGATAAAAGTGGAGAATTTCATTTTAAGCATTCTTGGTGCCAACATGAAGTCAGAGTTGGAGTTCTACTGAATTTGTAGATGGGAAATTGAAAGTGCCGTAAAATAACAAGAATCTGAAGGAGCGTAGGCATTCACTGAAAGGCATTCTCCTGTGCAAAAAGATCAAATTGATTACATTTCATTTTAGTAAAGACCATCTGTCTCAGGGCACATTGTGGGCATCAATCTAGATATATTTGACCTTCTGTGGATGCCAGTCTCACAAAGAGGTAATGTGAGGAGAAGGGGTTGTTGAAGAGAACTTCAGGAGGACAGAGCAGTTAATCTCAATACACAGAACAAATAAAAGGTATAGTAAATCTCAGAGAAGTGGAAAAAGACCAGCTTACTATGCTAATGCTAGCATATACAGTGAGGATGTAAATGCTGCCAGGCTGTAGTGGAGTTCAGTAAGTCAGTTTCTCATGTTTGGAATGCAAGGTGAAAAAAAGAAAAATTGAAGTGTCCTTTTTCTTTTCTAAATCCTGAATAAAAATGGATATGAAACTGCAGTTATATCCGAAGGATGTGATAATACCAGAGTAATTTGATCTGATTCACTAGTTACAGACATACTTCTGGAAGTCATGTCTCCTTAAATGTTAAAACATCTGGGTTTTCTTCCTACCAGGAATGTTTTCCCATGTAATTACAGCTACCCAGCTGACACTGTTTTTACATTATAATTATTCCTCAGTTCTTCCAATTCTATCTGAAAGCATGTTCACAAAAGTCATTATTAGGAAATTATATATTCTGGATTCATTGATTTTATTTGTGAATGCAAAACCTCAAACACATGTTATGTATTGCTGAAGTGTTCAGTGGGTCCCAGGATTGGGAGTTTGGGGGGCAGGTGTGCACCACAAATGCAAAAAGCACCGTTAGTTGCAAATAAGCCTGGTTCTTGGTCACCAACTTGTAAGACTAAATATTTAGGTTTTTTAAGAAAGTAAGAAACAGGTATCAAGTGAGGGTTTTCATTTTCATTAAAGATTTGTAGCCTGTTTTTTAGACGCCTTTTTAAACTGCAAAATTTCAATTTGAACTACACTGGTATTTCATGTTGTGTCTGGCAAAAAAAAAAAAAGTCATTTGATATTGGTAGAAACCTGAAAACAATACTTTTTGTTTGTGAGTGTTGACATGACTGTTTTAAGAAACCATAACACTTCTTTATTTTTCTCTCTAATTAGACTTGTATGGAGGTATTAGAAGCTTTATGTGACGGTAGCCTTGGAGACTGTAAAGAAGCATCTGAAACTTACAGAGCAAATTGTCATAAGCTTTTCCCTTATGCTTTGGCTTTCATGCCCCCTGGATATGAAGAGGATATGAAGATCACAGTTAATGGAGATAGTTCTGCAGAACCTGAAGAACTGGCCAATGAAATATGAACAACTTTATTGGAAAAAAATGACATTGGACCATATCTGGTGTATAATATTTTTGTCACGCACCTGCTGAATTCTTCTAACTTACACAGAGAACAGAAGGAAAAAAAAAAGTGTTGCCTTCAAATAGTTTTACTTTTTTTTTTTTTTATATCCTGCTGACAAAGTATATATATAAAATATCTAACGTATTACTGGATATAGGTTGTTCGGTTTCTTAAAAATTAAAAGCTGCTAAAATTGAAGAAAAAAAGCCCTTCTCCTTACCTACCTACCCATGTTTTTAAACTAATTTATATTAAATCTGGAGGCGTGTAGCCCTCAGAGCAGGTGTGTGGCAGAAATATTACTTTAAATTTGTCTTGTGAGATTACTGTTATCTCAGACAGCAAAAACGCTGTTTTAGCACTGGATTCTTTCACTGAGCACAAAGAGTTGTTGGGGCTTTAGCATCTGACTGATTTTGATACGGGGATGATTCTGTCCATAGGAAGTACGCGATGTGAATCAGAATACACAGAGAAACCTGCAAGACGTGTTACGTTGCAGGTGCTGGGACGTACAGATATCAGGCTGAATTAAGAAACATAGTGTGTTCAATAAGCTTGTTGTGTCTCTGAAATTCACTGTACACGATCAGTTTGGTGTTCTTGCACCACAGTTTTTAACTGAAGGAACCAGTTAAAACTCTTCTCTCTCTCTTTGAATTAAACTTGGGGGGTGGGGTGGGGAGAATCAACATTGCTGTTCTTGAGATGAACCTATCAGCGTAGGTTGGCCAAAATTTTTAAAACTGTAATGCAAGAACCAAATAAAATTTATGCACTGTGATGTGGCACCAACTAATTAGAAAGATAGCATGCATTTTTCATGTAGAGTGAAAAGAAAATGAGAACATACTATGGCTTGAAGTTGCAAAGAGGAGAACTCCTGTCTACCATTTTGACTGATCAAGAGACTAATAGTTTAAAACCTCAGCAGGCCTTGTTCACGTTATGCAGAAAAAAAAAAAAAAAAAAGTGCTGCAGTTTAGATACCTCTGGAACTTTTCCACAGTGTCACAGGTTTGTAATACTTGAAGCCCTACATTTCTAAGAATATATTTCTTGCTCAGTTGTTTCAGGCAAGCCCAAGACTTTGTAACTTTTAAGGGGCCCAAGATTTTTTTTTTTCAATAACAGACCAGCTTCTTATTCCTGCAGTTACAGATGTAATTTCCTTTGTCAAACATAAGGTACCAAATATAATGCAATAAAACGTTTTGAAAAACAATTGTGTGAATATTTAAACCAATCTTTGTTGTACTTTGAAAATGAATGGGTTCACTAGAGTGCAGCTCAGGGTTGGCTTACTGTGCTGTCGAGTTAATGCTAATAATGTCACTGCTGATGGGTGGTTGTTGAGTATAAAGTGCAAATGCATTATATGTAAATACTGAATGTCTGGGAAGTCCTATAACACAGAATGCTTTACTACTTGGCTTTTACGTTCCACCAGTGTTAACGTTGAATTTTATTTTCCGAGTCAAGCTTCAGTCTACCAGTCTAATGTATTAATAATATAGATAAGTGCTCAAATGTGATTTTTTTTTTTTTTAATAGGCTCATCATATAAAACAGAGCAGAAAATAAACTACAGCTTATAAAGTGAGTGCCTTCTTTGCTGCAGGAGTTCAGTTACAGAGTATCTGTTGTGTGGATACACAGCCTTCCTCTTCCACATCATGGAATTCAATGATAGACATGTACAGTTAAGAAATCCAGGAGACTTACTGGCGTTTGTAGTTTTCTAACTGTCAGAAGAGCAGGTTTTCATTTCTTGTATATTCAGCACCACTTTTCTTTTCATGGTTAGACTATTGTTGTGTATGTTTTCAGTGTAGTTCATGTCGGAAATGTAAGTTGTATTGCTGTATTTGTATATTTAACCCGCTGGGCTTTTAGGGACTAGAATACCTATGGAGCCTTTAATTGACTCTGGTATTTATGTCTAGATCTCAGTCTTCTCTGCAGCCTGAGATACTTGGACTGCATGTCTTCTGCAACTACTGAAGGTGGTTCGATCTTGCCTACACAAGCTATGAGCTTTTGGCCTTGCCTCTGAGTATTGCTGCCGTTTCCTTGGCTTCCGATGCTTAGCTGGAGGCAGATGAGTGCTCGCTCTTCTTAACAGATTGTGAATTGCATCAAGCAATTTTTATTTTTCCAAATTCTGGTCTTTTTGGGTGCTGCCTATAAATGGGATTTTTCATCACCTGTTTCTGTGTTGAAATAGATAAACTAAAAGCAAGAAATTACTTGTTATCTTTCATTATGCAAGTGGGAAAGGATATTTCTGTGGGCCTTCCAGAAGCGTCCATCTATACATCTGTTGTGGTTTCCCCAAAGGCACTTCTTCGTAACCTTGCTGAAAGGCATCCCTAGTGCTTCAAAGATGATGCTTTCGGATCAGAGATTCCTCATCCTCTTCCAGAAGACTGCAGTCCCAAGAAATGAAACTAAGAGTTTACCTGATGAAGAAGGTTCTTTAATTGGCAAAGGATTCATTATTCCTTCATCTTTGCGTCTCTCCTGTTAGATGCAATCCCAGCTCCTGAGGAAGAGTTCTTAAGAGCTGGAAATGAAGTTACAGTCCAATGCAATGAGTCTTGCGAAGCAGTATCAGGGTGCCCCGCTACAGTGAAAGCTTCTCTTTGCTTGCTGAGATCCAAAATTGTAATCATTGGTGCTCAGCTGCGAAAGCAGGCGAGCAGGGATTACGGTCATGATCAGAGTGACCTAGAACATCATTAATGACATTATTTGGTTTGATTCTTCATGATTCACTGGAGAAGGATGTCTGCACCATCAGTGGAGCCACTGGTGATGATGTATGCCATGGATATCTTTCCTGGGAGGGGTTTAAAAAAAAAATATTCAAACAACAAATTTTCTCTAGATAGAGACTGTAGGTGGTACAAATGCACACTGCATGAAGCAATGCCAGAGTCAGAACTGAACTTGAATTGTAAGTAACTGAAAGTGGTTCTTTGCTCCAAGATGATAGGTGAGGTGCTTGCTTTATCTCTCTGGAGATCAGAACATTCAGACGTGGTACGTGTGAACAAACAGGTAAAATAGTCTTAACAAGATCTATTCAGTTACTCATTTCTTTGCATCTTAAATGCCTTAAAAGCCTCTATATTCTTCTACAGTTCTGTTTTTCTGTCAGTAGAGGTCTTAATACTTCCATGCTCACAGGGGAGGAATCTTGTCCTGATATGCATTGTGTCAGCCAGAATACAGAATGAAATCTTGTAGCTCAGTTTTTTTTCTAGCGCAGGAAGAAAATCCCAAGTTTCCCAGGGAGCTCTCTAGGGCTGGGTGAGGTATGTATAATCAGCCTACTAAATCTTCCTTCAGTGTTTGTTTTTGCAGGTCTGGAGGTGCTCCAGCTATACGGTTGACCCTGGAAGTTGGCGTAGCACCTTACTCTGCAGCCAGATAGAATTGTCATTGTCTCATGGAAAGGAAACACTGATGAGAGTAGGGTGAGATCAGGCCTGAGAAACCAGAGGTGCAAACGCGTTTGCAGTATCATGTGAGCAAGTTCAAGTGAGAAAACGTAGGATCTCTGAGTAGCATGATGCCTCTGAGGGTTCGAGCAGTGCTACCATTGTTCCTGCAGAGCAAAGGGCCACTGCTGAGCTTTGAACGTCTGCTACTAATGCTAATAAAACCACTTGGTAGAATAATCCAGCTCAATATACCAGCCATAGAATGACTTTATTCTTTCCCTTTTCATTATTGCTTTAAATGTGGTGGGGTTTTTTTATGTAAGTGGTCTGTGCTGGGTAGCTAGCTAGCTTTGAAATCTTTCCCCTCTCTTTCGCCCTAAGAAAGCTTGCTCCAAAAATGGAGGTTTGTACCTAAGTGGTAACGTAAAATAGTTCAAACTGTGGAAGTAAGAGTTGCGCTCCTCTGGTAACATGCTGCTTTGGGATTGTGTGGAGAAAAAAAAGATGCAAATGTATAATTGGGCAGTCATTGAGTAAGCTCATTAATGAACGTTAAAGCTCCAGATGAAGGAAAAGGGTTGCTGAGCTTGAGGAAGGACTCTTGGTTCCAGTTGTGAACTCTTCTTGGAAGCTGTAAGGAGCAAAAGACATACACGTTTACAAAACTTAATTGTGTTATCATGATTATATTTCCTTGAAATTAAAGCTGCAGTGCAGAAACACCAGTTTTAATGGATGTTTGGGGCAGAGGTTCTTCCCAAGAGCGTACAGCAAGCAGTGGGAATGGCAAGGAGCAATTGATAGAGCATCTCAGCAAAAGGAGACTTGTAAGGAGGTAGCATAATAGAAATTCCATTTTAGATTAATTATAAGATAGGGTTTTTTATTACTAGAAAGATTACTGAAGCTGTAAATACTATAAGTGCAGTCTTCCTGTGCCAAGGAAGCTGTAAATGTGCATTACTTTTAGAGTGGTACAAGCAAATAGTTGTATGTTCACAAAGATTCTAGCTTTGTATGTTGTTCTTCAAGTAAATTGTGGCAGAAAACTTGGAGGACAGAGATTGTCCGGTTTACAAGGGGCCATATCAAAAGGTTTGTAAGAATATTGCAAGAGAAATATAACTAGAAAATCCAAAGCATCTTAGAAATAGCTTTCCTAAGATGTTTGTTGTTTTAATTGAAAATGTTACATCTGCTAACTGTTCGTAACAAATTATTAAAAGTACTTTTACTATTTCTGCCTGGCACTGCCCATTCAATATCTACCTCTACTAGTCCTAGTCTAGTTCAGCTACTGCATAATTTTAGCCACTGAAAAAAAAACATATGAAAAAGTGTCATTTACCTGGTTGGTGAACAAATGTATGATGATGGATAATGTTTAGTTTTAAACTGTAATGCAATAAACCACAAACTTAGTGAAAGTCCTGTTGGTTCAGTGCAGCAGCATATTTATTGCTTCATTGCTGATCCATTTAAAAAAAAAAAAAAAAAAAAACACAACAACAAAAAAACACCTTAATGATAAACTCCACCAAGTTACTTGCAATTGTACTGGGATTTGCTTTCCCTTCCAGCCTTCCTAACTGGTTAACAATGTTGTACTGTGTTTTTACGCTCTCCTCTGGTGGTAGCAAATATCAAAACTGGCAGGAAGTCAATCAAATGAATAAAAATGCTGAGTTCTGTTTGTAAATGAGTGCTAGTGTTTCCTTGTAGGGTTCAGCATCCTCCTTAGGTGCCTCCCATCTTTGTAATAACTGATCCCTTGACTAGTTCCCTTAATTCCCCGTCGTCTCCTTCCACACTGACAGGTGCGGGTCTCACAAAGGGGAGAAAGACCAACAGGGAAAGGCTGTGGCTCCTTCCAGAGTCAGGCTGGAAAAGAACCACCGTGGCAGGGAGATGCCCCTCTTGCCCTGCAAGCTCATGATGGGCATATAGAATGATCCTTGGCTCTTTCAGCCCATTTCAACCAATATGGGTATTTGGGAAACGTGCTTACTGAAGGCCTGAAGAAAAGGGCTTTGAGAGGCAAGATGGATGAAGAAGCATTTGCTGTTTTCCTCAGGTCTGATTTGGGGGGGGAAGGGGAATAAATCTCAGTAGCTTTCTCCTCCCCACCACTAAACCCACAGAGCTTTCCTGACCCAGGAAAATGTCTTGTAGTTTTAATAGCTAGCAGACAAAATAGCGTAATGCTGAGAAACTGGAGCACAAGTAACTGGCTAGCAGCTGGCACAGCATAAACTGGTGGTGTGACCTTGACAGTTAAGATTTCCTGGGAAAAAATCATTAAGTACTGTGTGTAATGAATAATGGCTCCGATTAACAGTAGCTACAGTGAGTATGAAGGGCTCCAGCAATTTTCAGGGTCTGTGTTTTGCTATGAACGCCTGGGGGGCTGGGGAAGGTTGCAGCGATATTCTCACCTTCACCCCTTTGGCTGGAAAAGGGCAGCTTGTTGCAATAAGGGTTGCTTCACATGGATCGTACCCTACTAAGTAGCAACCCCTAAAAAACAGCATCCCTTCCTTATCAATGTCCTCAGTAATTTCATTTTCCTTTCACACTGGGTAACTACCTGCCTTTTTCATACTTTCATACTTCATGGTACTTTCATGGTAACTTTTCATACTTTCAAACTTCACCCTTCCATTTCTGGGAACAGCACCTCATGACTGTCTACAAGCAGACTTAAAACACAGATTATTTACGAGGAGTCAAAGTAGTCTGGCAGTTCATGCATTATTTTATCTCCATAAATCTGTCGGGCCTGAGTTTTCATCGGTACCTCTCCATTTCATCAGGTACGAAGGATCTACCTTGTCATTGTGCTTCTGGAAACTGCTCTAAAGGTCCCAAGTGCAGCAGCAGAAAGACACCACCTCTCTGCAGTCACTGTCCCTCAAAACACTGCAGGGATGCATGCTAATCACCTGGAGAGTCCCCTTCCTGCAGCTACCAAACCTCACCAGATGCTGCTGGAGGTGAATTAAGGCTGTTCCACAACCAAAGAAAAACCAACTGGTTGACTCACCGTACAGTTGGCAAAGCGATGTCATGGTTCTGCAGTCTTTAAGTACAAAAGCAATGTTTTCATTTGGCTTGCATGACTTCTGTACTGTCTAAACTGTTGTGAAGCAGAGGAAGGAGGAATCTGGCTTGGTCTACTACTTGGCTGTGCTGTAGATGAAGCAGTCAGTGGGACTCCAACACTGGACCCGGCTGCTACTTGTCTTCCCACCCTGTCTTCATGAGGCTAAAGGGATGTGTAAGTGCCCTTTAGGGGAAAGTAAAGGCTGTGTAAGGATGGGGCTGTAGAGTGGTTCATGCAGCAAAGACTGGCACTTCCATGGCAAGTCTCGGGTTTGTGAGGGCCTTTTTCAGGACCTTGCAGCATTGGGAATTTTCTGAACTTCTCAAACCCAAGACCTGCTGCTCCATTCGTTGATCCACAGACATCAGCCCCTGAGAACAGGAACTGCTCTGTTTCACTGGACAGACTTTCTACAATTTCCTGACAAAAACTTTAAACTAAAATGCTTTTATTAGTAATCTGCTAGTTTTTCTTGCGGTTGTCATTTTCATCTAGAAGCATTTTTATAAAGTTTTGGAAAATGTTGGCTTCTGGCTGTTTACATGATGCGTTTCAAGCTTGCTTTTTTTTTCCTCATAGGAATCACTGAATGTTCATAATTCTGCATCTCCTGTCACTTGCAATATCAATAAATGCCTTAATGAAATGTAAGTGGAAAATATTTTTATGTGTTTGAGCTGGGAAAACAATCATTGCTTTATTGCAGAGTAAACTTGTTGGCACTTTTGAATTCCTGCTTCGTCCCCCGATAAGCATCTTACCATCATGTATCCTTTGCCTTCTGTTTAATTTTGCAGGACCCTGGTGCTGAAGGGTGGCTACTCCCTTCAATTACATTTCTAAATTGTTTGGCAAAACTAAGCTGGGACTTTATATGACCAGGTCATTGATTTGACCTGGGAGCATCAGGGAATTCGGGAAAGAGGTGATAGGGTCAAATACAGAAAGCAGATAAAGAATCATAGAGACATGGAATGGTTAGAGTTGGAAGGGACCTTAAAGCTCATCGAGTTCCAACCCCCCTGCCATGGGCAGGGACACCTCCCACTAGAGCAGGTTGCTCAAAGCCCCATCCAGCCTGGCCTTGAACACCTCCAGGGGTGTTCCACAGCTTCTCTGGGCAACCTGTTCCTGTCCCTCACCACCCGCACAGGAAAGAATTTCTTCCAGGTATCTAATCTAACTCTCCTCTCTTTCAGTTTAAAGCAAATCACAACTTTTAGCTCCCATTGCTCTCGGGCAAACAAGTTTCCCTTTTACCTGACGAGGTGGCCCTGAAGAGCTTTCAAACTGGATGAAACCCCTGTGTGTCCTTCGGTCTCTTATGCCAGCCCCAAAGTGTGACCACATCACAAACATCTCACCAGCAGATTAGGCCAGCAGGGAGGCAGGGGACAGCAAGTCTTGCTCAGCTCTCTAATTACCACTGTCTTTTCTTACGGTTTTATTCTGAGTTTTCCACAGCAATTGAAGCCACAGAGGGAGAAGGGGACCACTGGGCAGCTGATGTCTTACACCTCTGGCTCCCTCTGCCCCTTGGAATGCTGGAGATCTGCCCTCCAGGGGGTGATGCTCTTGAGAGAGGTGAGCTGGAATGGCATCACGAGGTGTGTGAGTAAGGGAGCACCTCCACCAGCAGAGAGCACAAAAGGATGGTTTTCAGACAAAAATCTGAACAACTTGAGAGCCTACCAAATCTTCTGGCTTGGTTGCACCTGAGAGTTGCACAAGTGAGAGCGAAGCCATTCTGCCTTTTATTATTGACAGGTACACAGAATGTATGCATACTATGTGAATAATGTATGGGGACCTAAATTTATCCTTACATAAAACCCTGAAAGAGAAGGGAATGGAGGAAGAGCCTTGTGCCACAGAGAGGAGGAAAGCGACCCGAGTGCAGGGCTGTGATACGTGTCCCATATCTGGAGGCGCGGACTGTCGCTGAATGTCTAGAAAGAGCAAAAGAAAGGCTGGTACAACTGGAATAAACACCAGTAGGAACTCTGAACGGAAAAAGAAACTTAAAAATCCAATCACAGAAGGGACATCTTAGCAAACCATTGGGAAAACAGCTTTTTCCTCATTCCTATGCTAACAATCATCAGATGCACGGACTCCATCTGTTCAGGTTGGATTTTTTTACTTTTTCTTATAAATTACTCTTCCTGGTGAGATCGTAGTATTTTCAATAGCACAAATCATTGTAGTATTCACTTTCTAGTATCCTTTCATATGGAGAGAGCAGATTTGTGTGGCTGACAACCCAGAAGGCAGCTGTTTCTTCAGAGGAGATGTCCTTGGAGCAGCAGGTGGGACCATCAGCGCAGCTGTGGAACCTCAGTACTGGGAAGGAACTGGGTTAGTCATCATGGCCCATCAGGTCTTCCCAGGCCTCACACAGAAACCAATAACTGATGCAAGTCACGATGTTTGGGGTTTTTTTTACAGGGAGAATGGGAGCAGAGAAAAGGTTTGCTATTTATAAAGGTAACGCTGATTTTATCAGAGCCCCTAATCTTCTTCTTGCTCAAAACAAAACTGATGTCACTGATGTAAGTGGGATTTTACCAAGAAGGGTGGAAGTGGGGACAGTTCCTAGTTTTACTCATAGGAGTCAGTTTTTATTCAATGTTTTAATTAAAATGGGAGTAGGACTATGCCCTTGATGAAAAATGAGAGCCTGGGAAAAGAAGGAGGCGAGCTTATTCTTGCAGAAATAAGTAACAAAGCCACACTCTGATATCATGCTAGTTGAAGAAAAAGCTGTTGCCAGTAAATAAAATGCACAAATATATCCTCATATCAAAGTCCTGGGGCTCAAGGGCTTTAACCTGGAGCTCTCACATATGGGCAAACAGTTGGCAGAGCATAGCACAACTGGATTTGCTTGCTGCCCGCGAATGATTTATCGGAAGCCACGGCGCAGACAGGTAAATATAGAAGCCTCGTGACATTTGATGAACCTTTCTGCAGCACTGCTTTGGGACGCGCAGAAAGCCCTTGAGCACAGCATGTACAACAGCAGGCAGAGAGAGAGCAGGGACTTTTGGTATAACACACCCTTGGTGGATCAAAACGCTTTGGAATAGCTTTGCTGCTCACTGGTGCTGCCAGCACCCCTGCTGGCAAGATGCTCCCCATTAGGTTTTCGGATGCCCCTCAGATAAGTGAGCCCAACGAAGCAACAAGGACACCCTGCACCAGAGCCAAAAGGTGTAGGCAGAGTTGGAACAGGTTTGGGACGTGCAGAGAGCCCGTGTTTCAGTGCTAACCTTTTGACACAGAAGGCATTCTGTCATCACCTCGGTTACCTAGAGAGGTCAAATGGCTCATTACTTTAGGTGCTGTCATCCAGGAGCAGCATGACGCTACATTTCCAGAGAGACACAAATGGCCAAGCAGCGTTTCAAGCACTGAGGATGCAATCCCGCAGCCATTCCACATCCTGTGAGCAGGGATGCTAAGTGGGTGCTCCTGTTAAGCTGTCATTCATAAAGCTGCAGGGGCTGCCTTTAGCACTGAAGGTCCAGTTTTTTCTCTGCCAGCGTCTGGCAGGGAATTCTCAGGCAGAGCATGTAAGGGTTCTGTCAGATGAAGACTATGATGTTATGTCCAGTGGGTGAGGCCCTGGACAACCTAAACCATACACTCATAGAATCATAGAATGGTTAGAGTTGGAAGGGACCTCAAAGATCATCGAGTTCCAACCCCCCTGTCATGTGCAGGGACACCTCCCACTAGACCAGGTTGCTCAAAGCCCCATCCAGCCTGGCCTTGAACACTCCCAGGGATGGGACAGCCACAACTTCCCTGGGCAACCTGTTCCAGTGCCTCACCACCCTCACAGGNCGAGCGCAGAGCAGAGGGGGAGATTCACCTTCCACAACCAGCTGGTCACATTTCTTTTGATGCAGCCCAGGACACGGTTGGCTTTCTGGGCTGCCAGCGCACACTGCCGGCTCATGTTGAGCTTCTCATCCATGAGCACTCCCAAGTCCTTCTCCTCAGGGTTGCTCTCCAGCCATTCTCTGCCCAACCTGTATTTGTGCCTGGGATTGCCACATACCAAGTGCAGGGCCTTGCACTTGGCTTGGTTGAACTTCATGCTATTTGCATTAGCCCACCTCTCAAGGCTGTCCAGGTCCCTCTGGATGACATCCCTTCACTCCAGCGTGTCGACTGCACCACCAAGTTTGGTGTCATTGGCAAACTTGCTGAGGGTGCATTCAATCCCACTGTCCATGCCTCCGACAAAGATGTTAAATAGCCCAGGTCCCAGCACTGACCCTTAAGGGACACCACTTGTCACCAGCCGCCACGTGGACATTGACTCACTCAGCTGAACATTAAAGCCCCAATCTCCCACCAGACATGCAATGCGAATAAAAGCCAAGTGCGAGCCAGAAATGGAGAAACTTTTATTTCCTTTCATTTCCTTAAAGCTTTTAGTTTTATAGTTTTGACAAGAACAAGGGCGCAAATGAGAAGGTCACATTCCAGTAACTGGCAGCAAAAGCAGCTGTGTCAAAACTTTATTTCAGTGCAAAGATAGATGAGACATTTGGCTTTGTAATTTCAACAAAGTATGTTAATACTTGCTTTTTCAGTCTACTGAAAGGACCTCACATACAGGGTGTAAGGTTAAATCCTGTCTCCTAAAAAGCTGTTCTTTTTTGCTGCAAGATTTCCACCATCTGTATTTTATCATAAAGGAAAGCATCCATGGGAGGCCAAACTCTACTTAGACTTGCAGAGTCAGTTATTGCAATGGCAGAACTTTTCCTGGCAAAATCACAGGACTTTTCCTTGCAAAAATGGAGGACATGAGGCCTTGCAGGAAAGGACAAGGCCCCTAGAAGAATTCAGTAGTCAGAGGTACAGTATCTCTGCAGACACATTAAATGCACTTTTAAACTACCAGGATCAAACAGACACATTTGAAAAATTTTTGATTTAAAAGCAACATAAGGCAGTCTTAGACTTGCACTTTTTTTCCTCATTTTTTTTTTACTTAAAGCCTGGTAGGCATGATTTTTAGATATTGAACAGTTTGCATTTTCATAGGACTGCAAGTTAAAATATAATATGTCTTCAAGGGAAGACAGAAATAACTATTCTTGAAATGCTGAGCAAGCCCAGAGACTTGTAACTATTTTCAGAATCCCCCTCCTTAGAAACTTCTATATCTGCTACATAAAAATGACTGTGAACTTAGGCTCTTGTACATTCCTTCACTAAACGCATCCAAACAGCATATTAAAAGTTCTCATCTTCATAAAAGAAGAAGAAAGCAAGCTTTTTCAAATGCTTATACAGCAAGAAGTATTTTCATTTATTCTGTTACTATAAATAAATTCAACTAGATTTGCTAGTCTCCAAATATATTAGAAAGGAACATCCAGAAATAGCCTGTGCTGGATAAAATGTAATGATCTAATCAACACCTTTATCCCTATATATATATCAGAAGTGATGAAATTTCCAGTACTACACTCAAGTAGCTCATATAGAAGTGAATTAAGTCCACAAGATCCTCCTGAGATGGCCCTGCATGGGAGTTTACTGCATTAGCCATCATTTTTTAAACTGTCCCTAATTCAGAAGATTGGGCCTTGTTGCCTACTGTGTCATGGTCAAGGACCTCCAAAAAATTGCATCATCCTCCGCCTCATTATAGAGAAACTGCAAAGAATTAAAATACCATACTTCCAACTTCCTTGTTGGAGAAACATCCCTGTGTTTGCCGGGGGGTTGCATCCACCTGGCCATGGCTCCAGCGAAGGGGAAAGGGGAGATCCTTTGGGAAGACATGAATTGACTTTTTTTTTTTTTTTTCCCCTGTCATACTGGAAACATCTCTGTTTCTTGGAAAGTGCTGTTCTGGCTCATATTTGGAAAGCACTGAAGCCTACCACATTTTACTCAGGACTGGCTTTCTTGGCTGAAAAAGGGCAACCTCAGGGCAATCAAGTGGCATAAAACATCCTGAGGTAGGAAAACACAATGAAAACAGAATATTTCCATTTACTACAGACTAGAGCTGGTGAGGCATCAGCTACGGGATGGCAATTTGGATGCTTCACTTTGCCATAGAATTAAACAACTGGGCTTTCCTGATGTTTTTTGGTTGGTTTCTTTTTCCTTGAGAATAACTCCTGTGCACTTGTCACTCTAAGAAAAGGACTTTCATAGGAAGAAGATGGTGCTGGAGCGGGTCTAGAGAAGGGCAACAAAGCTGGTGCGGGGTCTGGAGAACACGTCTTATGAGGAGAAGCTCAGGGAGCTGGGATTGTTTGGCCTGGAGAAGAGGAGGCTGAGGGGAGACCTTATTGCTCTCTATCTACAACTACCTGAAAGGAGGATGTAGAGAGGCGGGGGTAAGTCTCTTCTCCCAAGAAGAGGATTATTTTTACACTGAAAGGGCTATTAAGCATTGGAATGGTAATGCCCAGGGAAGTGGTTGAGGCACCATCCCTGGAGGTGTTCAAAAGACGGGTTGACATGGTGCTCAGTGACACGATTTTATGACGTTCTTTTTATCAGAGTTAGGTTGATGGTTGGACTAGATGATTTTAAAGGTCACTTCCAACCTAGACAGTTCTATGACTGTGATTCTTAGCAGCTGTAGCAGAAGATGCATGAATCCCATGTAAATACTAGTGTTAAGTGTTCCCTACAAAGAAAGATGGAAAGAAAATTTACCAAGTACCAATAACTTTCACTGCTTATTGACTTTTCAGTCCTCTTTGGAGTTCAATATCATACAGGTTAATTTTTTCCCCCTTTTTAATGCTTAAAAAGCAAGAGTGACCTAGTTCAGTGCACTTCTGATTTAACTATAGCGAGAATTTCTGTGTAAGCATTGCATGGATTGATGTAAAACTCCTTCAAGCTACTAAGTGTATTTGTAAGCTGCTCTTATGTAGGCACTGCAAAATAATAATCAATTGAAAAGAGAACTCTATAATGTTGTGATATCCTTTAAGTTCAAAAGGTGCTTTAAGAAGAAATAGATTTTTTACTTCACAGCTGCTGGTAGAGCATTTAAAATCAGTTAGAGGATTACCTTTAAAATAAGTTTTAAGATAATTTTTAATTTGTGGGTGAAGTGTATCAGGAATATTTGTTCTCATACAAAGGCAGATGTTCAACAGAGCGGATGTGATGCAACTTCTGCTTGTGAAATCCCTCACCATGGATCAGCAGAAGACGTGAGGGTGTAAAAACAGGCTCTCTCCTCCCTCATTCTAATGATCTTCCCTTAAGCTTCCTCTTCCCACAGCTGGTAGGAGGGCACTCTAGCTGCATTTTTGCTCCAGCCAAACCGGAACAGTTATAATTGTCACACCAAAACAGCACTGCCTCAGTTTTGCATGGGTTTACGTACCCAAAGTTCATCAGGCCGCAAACTGCAAGCAGTCGTTTACACAGATCTCTTCCTCTATCTTTGAGTTTTGCGCTGCTTGGGTTGCACCTGATAGAAACACGGCGTGTCCTCCTGGTGAGCTGCTGCCAGGCAGACTATGTGCCCTGTCCTGAAGGCTGCTGGGGTGGAGAACAGGGACAGCTTTACTGCAGAAAGACAGAGTGGGCAGGATGGGTCAAGTTGCCTGGTGTCAAATCACTGATTTCTTACTGACGGGCTAAAGGCTGATCAGGAAGTCTCATGACAGGAGTGACAGGGAAGTCCAGAAAGGGCAGTTAAAACTCTCACATGTGCTTTTACTGGCTCAGGCTGAGGCAAGCCGTTGCAAGAAGAGCAGGTATATACCGGGCACCACCAAGAAACCTTAAGTGAATGAGGAACTTCGTTAACTGCACCCAGGATTTTATTTTTACCCCTGGAAGATCTGTGCATTCTTTTAACTAAAGCATATTCTTTCAGTAAAGAGTACTTTACTTTCCGTACCCAGAAACCCCGAGCAAAATCTCCATGTATTGTCCACAATATTTAATAATCTCTCAGAATTTATATACTTCAAGTCTATTCATTCAGGGGCCAGCTGTGTCCCAGAGCACTTCCATGAAGGTGGGTCCACCTGTCTGGTGGCTCTGGCTAACTAAACAGAACTGGGGTGGCTGGGGCCAGAGCTGAGAGGACAATTCAAGGTCAAGGTGTTGGGGGTGTCAGTGTAAAATTAGCGAAGTATGAAAATATAATGCCTAAGAATGCCTTTAGCCACTAGATGGTGTATAGATTCCGCCATTTAGAGTTTTAGTTGCAGAAATGAAAGATGTTGAGAGCTGCTGAAGAGCTCAGATCTAATTATACCTCACTCTGGCCCTCTTGGCATAATGAAGATCAAGCTCAGTTAAACGAGCTGTTGGCAGACTGCGCCAAGCGGCTGTTTAAACTCTCCTTCTAGCTGCTACTCAGAGCCCAGGCCAGAGCAGCCCCCGCTAGAAGTCATGTTTCTCTACTTCTTTAACAACAAGGCTACAGGGATACACTTGCCTGTGCTCCCTCTCCTCAGTCAAACACATTTTACATTCTGGCTGCAAAATGGAGCAGTTCTGCAGAGGGGACAGTAGGAACTCAAGGGTGGCACAACCTTCTCACCTTTCTTTAATTTTACTTTGACACAGAAACAAAACTTCTCCCCTTCTTTGACAGAATAAATTACTTGACAGCATAAATGAAGGTATCTTTTCTCAGAAGAGGACTACAGGGTGGAGGCGCTTCTCTACAGTCGTCTGTTAGGTCAGTCCAAGGGAGGGGAGAGGGGAAAAAACAAGAACTAAGATATAAACACTCTCTGAAGTGCTGAAGTTGACTGCATTAAGCAGCTCCTTTCTCAGGGAATAAGGTTTCCATACGGTCTCTCTCTTTTTTTTTTTTTTTTTTTTAACATTATGCTGAGATGAGGAAGTCATTCTCCTTCTCTACTCTGTACTGGTGAGGCCCCAACTTCTGGGCTCCCCAGTTCAAGAAAGAGAAAGAACTACTGGACAGAGTCCAGCATAAGGCAACAAAGACGATTAAGGGATTAGAGCATCTCCCTTGTGAGGAAAGGCTGAGAGAGCTGGGATTCTTTAGCCTGGAGGCTGAGGGGAGGCCTTATTAATGCTTATAAGTATCTGAAGGGTGGGTTGAAGGTAGATGGAGCTAGACTCTTTTCAGTGGTTCCCAGTGACATGACAAGGGGCAATGGACACAAGCTGGAACACAGGAAGTCCCATTCAAATACAAGAAAAAACTTGTTTATGGTGAGGGTGTCAGAGCCCTGGAACAGGCTGCCCAGGGAGGTTGTGGAGTCCCCCTCTCTGGAGACCTCCAAGACCCACCTGGATGCAGTCCTGACTAATATGCTGTAGTTGGACTAAATGATCTCTAGACGTCCCTTCAACTCTGACAATTCCATGATTCTGAGCTCTGTAACTAAAGCTGCTCTGAACTCAGTGTGCTTTTTTTTTTTTTTTTTTAAACTCTGGCCTATTGTTTCAATATCTGAGCAATGGCAAGCTGTTCAAAGCACTGTCCTGCAGCCACATGACAGCTGCTTTATGGGGAGAAATGATCCAAGGCTTGTTTATTTGTGCAGGCAGAAGCCCTGAGTGGCAGGTAGCATGTGTAACAGCATGAAGAGGAGGTCTCCCAATGGCTATTCTTAGGTATCTGATCCAAACTTTAGGAATCCTGGCTCAGCTATCAGTTTGCGAGCCAATGAGTAACCATTAGGTTAACAGTTCTCTCAGTTACTGAGATCTCCATTTGCTCGTTAGTGTAGTTGTTATGGTTTGAAGAACCCACAATTTATTGTTGTTCAGACAATTATTCTCTCACCCGATGACCCCTCCCCATCCAGGAAGGGGAATCAAGAAAAACAAGCACACCCAAGAGTTGAAATACAAAGGGTTAATAGAATAAGTAATTAACGTCAATAACACTAAAGAACCAATACTGATCCTGATACCAATCTAAAATACACAAGCCCATTCTGTCAGCAAGAAGCCATGCACTGCCCACCAGGGGACAGCAAATGTGGGACACTGTCAGCACTGTGGCTTCAGGAGGAAGGGCTCAGGAGTCTGGCACCAGGACAAGGAGTTCTCAAGATCACACTCATCAAGGGAGAGAGAGAACTCCCCAGCAAACT
This sequence comes from Pedionomus torquatus, assembly GCA_013398155.1. Taxonomy (NCBI): domain Eukaryota; kingdom Metazoa; phylum Chordata; class Aves; order Charadriiformes; family Pedionomidae; genus Pedionomus; species Pedionomus torquatus. Next base: position 23,067 of record VZRU01002475.1, read on the forward strand.
TTCTATTTTATCTTGAGTGTGACATTCATGGTATGAAATAATCCTTTTGGGCAGTTTNAGGGCTAAACTCCTGAAAGAAATTTTACTGGTCAACATTGCTTCAAATTGATGTCTACATCCTAACTATCTCCTAGGCTGATGCCCTTGGTGAGTTTATTAACAGATTCTTAAGGCAGTGCCATAAGTTCCCTTCTTAGTGTGAGATACATCCATTACTTTTGGTCCCACTGTGTCTCTGCCAGGGACGAGTCTGCAGCCACCTCATCACTATAAAGAACAGCAGGAATCACAGAATCATCTAGGTTGGAA
>VZRU01002477.1:3337-17655 GCA_013398155.1 Pedionomus torquatus
GAGAAGCTGTGGCTGCCCCATCCCTGGAGGGGTTCAAGGCCAGGCTGGATGGGGCTTGGAGCAACCTGGTGTGGTGGGAGGTGTCCCTGCCCAGGGCAGGGGGGTGGAACTGGATGATCTTGGCGGTCCCTTCCAGCTCTAGCCATTCTATGATTCTATGAACTTCTGTGCTTGCACCTGCTATTTTCTGGCTCACTCAGAATAAGGTGAGATGTGGAAAGCGGATTTATGTGAGCAGCTGCTAGTATCCAAAATATCTCTTCCTTAGAGATTAATTTTTGTTAATGAGACAAATATTGAAGAAATTGGGAGTTCTGCTAGTTAATTCATTGGCACATTAAGATTGCAGGAACCCGGGTGCAGGAGGCAACGCATTTATCTCCTGCTGTTCTTGGATGCTTATATGGTAAAGGATACTACCAGTGATCAAAGCTCTAATTGCCTCACGTAATTACTATCAGATTAAGTAGGAGTATCCTTTTTTTAATTTTTTTTCCCAGCCATCTTCAATTATTCATATTCAAATAAAACACCTAATAGGAAAACAGCACACCAGGCTCCAGTCCACCCAAGGAGACTGCCGCTTCTGGGGGATCCCAGCCAATTTTAAAGAGATGTGCATTAGCTGAGAAAGTCTGCCTTCCTGCTTGTCACTGTAGGAGAATCACGAATTATTAGCATGTAATTAGAAACCTTCCGGTTGCACTGAATTTCATGCAAAGGAGCAGCACTTAAAACTTCTTTGGGGAAATCCTTGTCCTGTGAAGGCTAACAGCAACGTATTCCAAATCCAACATCGCAGCAAGTGGCAACAGCACTGGAGACTGGAAAAGTGACTCCCAAATGCTGGACACAGTTTGGACCTCTTTGAGAGGATGTGTAGTGATAGGACAAGGGGGAACAGTTTTAAACTAGAAGAAGGGAGATTTAGATTAGATAGTAGGAAGAAAATCTCTCCTGTGAGGGCAGTGAGAGCCTGGCCCAGGTTGCCCCGAGAAGCTGTGGCTGCCCCATCCCTGGAGGGGTTCAAGGCCAGGCTGGATGGGGCTTGGAGCAACCTGGTGTGGTGGGAGGTGTCCCTGCCCAGGGCAGGGGGGCTGGAACTGGATGACCTTGAAGGTCCCTTCCAGCTCTAACCATTCTATGGAAGGTCTGATAAAGTTGCTTCTTTTAAGTGCAGAACTGAATTGGTAGATAAAGGTGAAACCAGGGACATCATTTATCTAAATTTTGGGTAAGCTTTAGGATTGTGTATCACACCAGATTAATTTACACAGTCAGAAAGTACAGCATAAGAAAAGAACAACTGAAATAGATTCAACATTGGCTTAAGGACAAGGAGCACAGAGTATCTTTAGAACACAGAAGAAATTTAACTTGACCACAGTAAAGCTTGTGGTGTGGCAGTGAAATGCAAGTGGCACATAATGTGCCTAGGCACTGTGCTTAAAAAAAATTCACCCCAAGACATATTTTTTCTTCACATACCAAGTGAGTTCAGTATCAGTAAAGCTTATGATGCTGTAGTGCAGGGAACGGCAATAATTAGACCCGCCCACCTTTCCAAATCATGAAACTCACTCTTCTTGCCTTCAGATAAAGAAAATGCCAACTATGAAGCCATCACACCGAGTTGGAAGCGACAGATGTTTCAGTTTTAAATGAAAAACTGTTTCATGCAGAAAGGAAGGCAGCTATTTCTGTTAATAAATGACATTGCAGATTTGACCAGCTGATGACTCACCATTTAGGGTCAATCTTAACGAACAATCAGCGGCCTTTCTAACCTGTACCTGTGACAATGCCCTAAAGGTAAAGGCAAACATTTACCGTGGTGAGATGCTGCCAAACGTGGGGAAAACTTGCTATTTTCAATATGCATGTCATAACTTTGGAGAAAGACTGATGTGGAGACGTCTCACTGATGTATAGGAAGAGATTTGGGTTTCCTTCACCCTTCTTTGTAATCTCTCCCTATTCACAGACACAAGATCTGTCTCCGCACTCAGATTTTCAATTCTACATCAACCTTCAGCATTGGATTAGAATAAAAAGACAACAGAAATTTCCAGACTATTTGGACTAGATACGCTTCTGTGATAAACCGAGAGAAGTAATTGAATACAGAGTTCACAGAAAGAATGAACGTCTGAAAAGCTAATTTAAAAAGTAGCTATTGCACTTAATGCCTACAAGAGATGCACAGCGGTTCAAGCAAACTAATCTTTTTGAAGATTTCATCATTGTCAGGAAGTGGATTGAACAACTATTTAATGAAAATACATTTTTTTCCATTCTTTTTTTCTCATCCATCACCATGAGTACAAAAAAACTCCCATTTTTGGGGTTTGTGTTCTGTTTGGAGGCAGAGCAATCACTCTGCTCCCCATTACAGCTGCTACATCTACTGCCGTGCAAGACCATCAGGGCAGGTTATCTTCACTCGCATTTTGAAAGAGATACACAAAACCAAAGCCGTTCGAGAGAAAGGGTGATGTATTTTTGGAACGCTGTACTTGTCCTGTGCGATGTATTTTATTGCCCACTCAGAGGGATTCAAGAGATAACACCAATATTTAGGAAGATGAGCTTGTTAACACACGGGTTGCTTTCTAGAGACCTGTTCAATAGCAATCACTGTGAAGGTTTCTTCCTGTTCTCAACAGCTACAGCTCGGACACGTACTGCTAACACGTATGTCTTTCCCATGTTGATTAAACCAAATGAATGGGGTGCTCCTCTTTGGGCTGAAATACCCAGATGCCACCATTTTAAAATGTGGAAAAGCAAAGAAGAGTAAGCACAAATCCTCCTAAATGCTGGAGAAGCTACTCTTTTGAGAGACAGTGGAAGATGGGAAAATTAGAACTACAGTGAACAAAGATAACAAACAGAGGTCAATGGAGAGATTAAAACAGAATAAGAGCTAGAGGCTGACATTATTACAAAAACCTACCCAACACTGCAAATCCCAAGTTTCTGAAGCGGTGAAAAAAAAAAAAAAAGTCAGATAATTCAGGACATTTTAAGTCTCAGAAAAGAGATTCTGGACAATTCCTTAACAGCAGTCAGGAGATTTCCTACCCAGAGAGCCTCAACTGATGCACGTCTTCTCATTGCCTGCTAGCGTTATGTTCTTCTGAAACTGATAATAAAAGACCAACAGAAGAAGAATTATACTAGATCAGACCAATAATCCATCCAGTGCAAAATCACTGGTTGCTGCTTCAGCCAAAGACAGAAGGTTAGAGAAGAATGTGAGCAGCTCCAATTTCCCTGGATTTCTCTTCACCGCAATAGATTTTTCCTTCCACAAGTCAGCCCTGCCTCCCTTTGAACCCACGTCAGCTTTCAGCCCCCCATCAACGTCTGTCAAAGCAGATAAACTACATTAGATGAAAACCAGCCTTATTTTGGCTGTTTGAAACCTGCCACCTACTTGTTCCATTTGATAGCTCCTAGCTCTTGCATGGCAGGAGACAGTGAACTATTGATCCCTCTTCACTCTCCGAACTGCGACACGATATCCCATGGGTGTCTATCACATCTTCTTCCTTTCTCTCCTGATATGAACCCACAAAAGTTTTGCTCTGTCCTTTTTGTGAGAGAGACCGGAGTCGTGCATCGTGCTCAAGACACTTGTGCCACTTGGTTCTATAAAGCACCACAGTCATCTTTCACATGTTGTGTTCTGTATTTTCCCTAATTATTTCTAACGTTCAGTTTGACATTTGGTGTTTTTTGACAGCCACACACGACTGAGTCAACCTTCACACTCAGTTATCACAGTTTCGATGCCAAGATCTATTTCCCAAGTCAAGTCAGAACCCATCATTTTGTGTCCAAGCCCACAATGATCTTTTCTGACTGGTTTCACTTTATTTTTTAAATTATGCATAATTTTATCAGCCATTTTATCAGCCACCATAAAGTCCTTCTGGAATTCTACAATGAATCTACAACTTCTCCTCCAGAAAGGCAGGGGTGGGGCAACAGCATCTCTGCCAACTGGCTAATCAACCGGGCAAGGAGATGATGAGCAACTGTTGTGGTTTTAGCCAAATTTACCGAAACCTGATTGACAGATGTCGCCGCCCTTCCCCCTTTGGGTAAAAGAGAGGAGAGGAAGAAATTAAAGAGATTCAAGAGTTTAGAAAAAAACTAAACTACTTTAATGAAAATANCTAACCATTCCACAAATCTATGACTCTTGGGATGGGTGTGAAAACAGACCTAGAAATTCACGCCAGGCCAATATCACAATGAATCAAACCCTAAGCAAACGCATGCACCATTGGATGGTGCTTTATATATGTAGCCAAGCTTCACACATAATTGTTCTTCATTAAACACGGCATTTGGTCTGGCTGACCGAATCCTGAGTCTCTACACGCATACTCGAAGCAATTACACCTCGCACTCAAACCTCCTGTGCCCAGTCCCAGCCTATATCAATGCCACAGCCAACAGGGCAGGGGGAAGCCTTTTAAAATCTGGCTATCACGCTCCGTTCAAAGATTCCAGCCTGGAGAATAACTGGACTCGATGTTGCTGCCAGAAAGCTCAACAGCACCTCTCGCAGAATGGGACCCCAAAACCAATTTTCTTGTAACAGTGGAATTTCCAAGGGTTTGTTTGGCTCTGACACACGGCCCTGACCTTCTGCTACCACCTACACAGTAAGGAAACGCCATCCCAGGACAGAATTGTTTCTGCGGTATTACCTGTCAGGAGGTTAATGCCGGTCTGACTGCAACGCCAGCCGGGGCGAAGGGATTTCTGAGTTAGTACATGAGATACGGAACATACTCTGTAAGGGTGTGCTGCAAAATATTTTGCATGGTGCCGAAGTACACCTCTGCCACCAATGCTGCCGGGAAGGCACCAAAACACTCAAGCAGCGGTGATAAAAAGCCATTCTTTTTTCTAAGAGCCTATTCCCAAAGAGCTGCAGAACTCTCAGATTCAAGGAAAGGTCTTATGAATAAGTCAGGCTACAAATGGTATTTGAAGCTGGGAAACTTAGTCCTGCCCCCACCGCCCACCCACCTTTTTTTTTTTTTTTTAAATCTAATTGCAAAGATTCATGCAGATTGGACACCTCAATAAAAATTCCAATTTCCCAATGGCACAAATACAATCCAATACAACAGACTAGTTTAAGAATGAACCATCCAGGTTGTATGAAAACTACTCTAAAACTTCATTATAAATCTAATTTTTCCAGTAAACTGGTGTCCACATGAGATTTTAAAAAAAAAAATCCTCTATTTTTCCACCTCAATTTATAATACTCAAAGTACTTTTAGGCTTTAATACGACTCTCCCCATGCCATTAAAAATGGAAAATCAATTCTTGCAAGTGAAATAAAATTCCTACCCCGATTTTGAATCCGACCTGCGTGCATTTTCTTTACACTGGAGTAAAAGTGGGGTATTGATTGCTCTAAGTAAACAGTGTAAACGGGAGAGGTACAACCATAACAGGAACAGGTATGCCTATACTTCAGCAGCCTCAAAATACTTCGAGCCTTCTTTTCTGTTGCTGTTCCTACAGGTATTATGGGAATCCTCACTGAACAAAATTCTTGCCCCATCCTTACTTCCCTGATACCAACCCACTGCAAGATTGACGTGCCGAAGAACCAGAGCTGACTTCTAGCACGTATTATCAACTGGGTTTGCACCAGCTGTTAAAAAAATGCTTTCCCTACCTCCTTTCTTCTGTATAGCTATTCATATTTTTAGCAGGACCAGAGTTGACAAAACTGATGGAATCATATTAAAGAACAGAATCACAGAATTGTCTAGGTTGGAAGGGACCTTTAAGATCTACTAGTCCAAACAGCATCCTCACTTTGATTAAAAAACATATCGCTAAACCATGTCATGATCCCTTTTAGCTTTGCAAGACTGAAATTATCTCAGAAGCTATGATGGTTTTAATTACTTTATAAAGCAAAGATTCTTTATAGAATCATAGAATTATTTTTCCTGCTCTCTCTACACCTAAGCCTAAACCTTCCCCCTGTCCCATGACACAGAACAAGAATAAAACCCAAACAACGGCTGTTTTTTTTAAAACACGAAAAGAGAGACACTACACTTTCTTTCTCTGCCCCTACCCATTCAATGTAAAGGCTCAGCAGCATCTTTCTCACCCATCAGACAGGTACCTCACAGAGAAGTTATGGAAGTGAACACAGGCAATGGCCTGTTCTATACCGAGAAGCAAAAAGGAGCAGCCAGCATGTGTCAGCTGCAGAAAGCATATTACAAGACTCTAATCCTTTTGCACGGGCCATCACATGGCACATGCCACTGTTAGGCCACATATTTGTGGAGTTAAAGCTCCAGGTCGGTAACACAGTGCCAGAGATTGACCTGGGTGCACCAGACAGGTCTGATACAAGGTTTAGCAGGGGTTTTTTTTGAAGTTTTTTATCTGTTATAGATAAGGTGTGAAACCTTAGAACAGTTTTGTCTAGTTTTAAACCTTTTGGATGTTCGCTTATCTCAAAGAGCTAACCCCCTATGAGCAGAACAGGAGCAAAACAGAAGCCAAGGCCACCAAAATCACCAAAACCAGACCTGGGGCCCGGATGAGCTCCAGGGATGATCTGAGCTTGCACGAGACACCAGGGGTGAAAAGTTTAGGGTGAGGAAGATGCTGACTTCATCCCTGAGACCCCTAATGACCACTACTACCAAGAAGCACGGCACAGACACAAAGGAGCGGAGAACTAATTTTACAACAAAGCAGGGATAGCTACTGAGTATGTATAGGTGTATTATGTAAACTCATGAATATGTAATATTTAGGATATATAACCCCAGAAAATGACCGTGCTCGGCGTGCACACCTTTGGGAGCGATCCTGTGTGCGTCCAGCACTGAATAAGCATACCTCCTTTAGAACCCTCAAAGGTTGTGAAGCTGCTGTTCCGTGCATCAAGGTCCACAGCAAAGAGTAAAACAATCCATGCTTATAGAATCATAAAATTGACTGGTTGGGAGGGACCTTTAAGATCACCCAGTCCAACCATCAACCTCACTGTGCTAAAAATCATCACTACCCCATGTCTCTAAGCGCTACATCAACCCAGCTTTGTGATCTGCCAGGGACGATTTCTCTCCCAAATCCTCACACATGCGTTCTTCAGGTTGGGCTGACAGCCCTTGTGGTAGCGTCACTCCTCAGCCCAGTCTGAAGGCCACACAAATTCCCGAATTACCACTCTGCATGAGTTATTTTATCAAAACCTGGTCTCTTACAGGTGAGGTAACTCCCCTCGCAGTGCAGCACGACCACTCAGTAGTATTTCACTGGCTACGTATGCACACCTAAGCCTTCAGTAACCCATCCACTTTGCAAATTGATTTTAATACAACTGTCAGGTTAGATTTTGTCAGACTGATAAATCACCAGTGTTCAAACAGGAAAGGATCAAAGCACATCAGTTTGATTAACTCTTCTATTTGTTTCATGATATACACACTACTGAAACAATCTAAAAACTCCCTGATGCTTCCCAGAGCTAGTAGCAGGAATGGGGTCTCAGGTCTACACTGCGATGGTCATGGTTGTTTCCAGAACGGTGATCAAAGCTGCCGTCTTTTTCTTCCAGCAACTACACCCCCGTCTACAGGTGGAGAGACTCAGAGGTAAAGTTAACTCTGCTGAGGTCTAAACTGTCTACAGACCTTCCTCTTACAACCCATTTTCCCCCAGGAGAAAGATGACAATGTTAAGGACAATGTCAATGTTAGTGACAATGCTAAGGAACTGTAGCTTTCACAGAACCACAGAATGGTCAGAGTTGGAAGGGATCTTCAAGATCACCCAGTTCCAGCCCCCTGCCCTGGGCAGGGACACCTCCCACCACCCCAGGTTGCTCCAAGCCCCATCCAGCCTGGCCTTGAACCCCTCCAGGGATGGGGCAGCCACAGCTTCTCGGGGCAACCTGGGCCAGGCTCTCACCACCCTCACACCAAAGAATTTCTTCCTAATATCCAATCTAAATCTCCCCTCTTCCAGTTTAAAACCATTACCCCTCATCCTGTCACTACATTCCCTGACCAAGAGTCCCTCCCCATCTCTCCTGTAGCCCCTTCAGATCCTGGAAGGCTGCTCCAAGGTCTCCCTGGAGCCTTCTCTTCTCCAGGCTGAACAGCCCCAGCTCCCTCAGCCTGTCCTCACAGCAGAGGGGCTCCAGTAGACTCATCTAGGTGGCCCTCCGCTAATAGCTTTATTATTTTATCGAGAATCTCTGGAGATGTTTGAGCAAGGCTGTAGATCAAAGATGCAATTACTTTTTAGCGCCTGAGGTTGCTGAAAGCGTGCTTTGGTCTGATTTCTCCAGCAGCCACCTTCTGTCAAGCAGGATGATCTGCGCCAGAGGAGACTGTTCTCTCTCCGAATTGTCTCCAATTGCTCTCCAAACAGACGGGCAAGTCCCTGCCCATAATGACATAATTTTTGCAAGGGACACACATACATATTTATAAATAAAACTTACTCCAAAAGAAGTAATTGGAAGGAATTCATCTAAGGGGGTGTGGTTTTGCATCTCAGGAACAATCTTTTATAAAAGAAGCAACAGTAAGTAAAGGGAAAGCACAGCCTTATACATTTTTGGTCTCCTACACATTTTAGTTACAGTATTATTAACACTGGAAAGCCCTTTCAGTAAAAAGGCTCTAAATCCACACGCTTGCTGTGCCAGCCTTCCAGTTGCCACATGGCAACTCCAACGGGACACGACAAAATACACAGTCTTTTCTAAAAGCCCCTGTCACTTTGCAGGGAATAGAAGTGACGAGCTTCCCTTCAAAGGCAAAGAAGTTTGCCCCCTTGCTTATCATCAAAAATGCTCAGGAGACAGCGGGGAGGCTGATAACGGGCAATTCTTATTAAGAGGTTTAGCTTTTTCCCCTTCTCACCTGTGTGAGAATTCCCCATTTCTCAGCAATGCAGGTTTTACACCACAGATGAGCACCCATTTCCTCTCTGCCTTCCTCCAGCCACTCTAATAGTTACGGATTGACTTAACCACCTTTGCCGTTCCACTGGCTTCCGTAATATTTTGGCAGGGGAAAAAAAAAAATCTCTCTCAACATCAGAGGGAATATTTTAAAGATTTAATTTAGTGAGTCCTGCATGACGGGAAATGTCACGCGTTGCAGCCCTCCAGGTAAAACAGCAGCAGATTCACCAAGAGAAACACAAACTGGAGACCGTGCAGCACAAGGGTCTCGATATTTGAGTCGGTGCAAGCCTGAGACGTGACACCAGTTCAGAAGGGCCCCAAACAACACAGCATTAAAACTTTTATTATTCTAGCAGGTGGCATATTATCATTCTTACAGACTGATAATTTTCCTTATTATCCCCTTGGCTGCACATATACCACAGCAACAGGAACCTAATAACGCTTACAAACATTTCCATTAACAGTCAGGCACACAGGATGTGGTACCAGACCACTCTAATTGATTTTATTTTTTTAACTGGTATATTATCCTACTGTATATGGCGGATGAATTTTGACAGCAATAACAACGAAACCAAACCAAGTGCTAAAGGGCTTTAACCTGGAACTTCTCAGCATGTTTCTGTAGATATTAACTCAGCGAAGTTTCTTCATCTGTCCCAGTGTCAGCAGAGCTCCACCACGGGAGGCAAACTCAAAACCAGATTATTATATTGTATTATTTCACTCTAAGCGTACACAAACTTTGTGCTTTGATGTGCACACCATCAGCTGAGGTAGGGAATTAATGCGAGTAGTTAAAAAGTGCTGAGCTATTAAAAATTCCTGCAAAAAGCCTGCAATTCTGCTTCTTCTTCTGTCATACTCCCAGTTCCATTCCTCAGAAGATAGAAGAAGGACCTGCATACCAATAAACTTGACTGCCGTTTTCCCAGAGAACCTCTGCAAGATGCACAGAGGGAGCCTGCAAACGCCTCCTGAGCTCTCCCGTGTATAATAAATGCTCAGTTAGTATATAAAAAAAAGAATTGCTCCAATTACACAGGTACTGGCCACAGTCAGCTTCTGCATGGCCATGCAGACTCAGCTGAGGACCCAGGCTGCTCTGTCACACCGTATCTGCACATGTTCCTTCAAGCGCAGAAGAGCGCATCGTTGCTCCCCTCACTCCCAAATGGCTGAAAGATTGAGTTTTGCTTCTGCTCAGAAGGTACAGAAGAAAAAATGAAGAGAATCCTACCCAGATTTTCCCTGAGGAATGGCAAACATTGTGGTCCGACTGCACGACAAGCCAGAAGCATAGCCAGGAGAACCACTGTGTTTGACTGCCGAGAGGTTTGCAGGCCAGCACAGAAGCAATCCCAGGATTGTCAAGGTTGAAAGGGACCTTTAAGATCATCCAGTCCAACCATCAACCTGAAGCTCTGATAAAAAACAACAACCCATCACTAACCCGTATCTCCAAGCACCATGTCAACTCAACTTTCAAATCCCTCCAGGGATGGTGCCTCAACCGCTGCCCAGGGCAGCCCAGAGAAGAAGGAGCTGTTCTTGCCAAGGGGACACTCCCATGAAGAATGCAGGGGGAGGAGAGGCAAATAAATAATTACTAGCATGCGAGCACAGCCCCTGAATTTAGAAACAGATTAAATAATACTAAAATGCACAGCAAGAGCTCTGGATATCCACACACCACAGTTTGGGAAGCTCACTCCATCCCACATAGAATCCACCAATAAGCACACAAGCGAGCAGCTACTTTAGAAGGGACTCCTGCCATTCCTTCCTTCTTCTCTTTGCTCCTTTGCTTACCCACACCATTTTCTGTGCCATCAGACAAGGGATTCGGGGCCAACTCCAGACTGAATGGGACTCTGCTCTACTGGCATTAGAGACCACCCTCACAGGCTGTTCACACAAATTTCGCCTGCAGCAAATCTTAAAGCATTGTAAAATTCTGCTCAACGTAAAAATAGTATCTTACTTCTGATACAAGGTTTAGCAGTTTTTTTTAGTTCTTTTTTTCTGTTATAAATAAGATGTGAAACCTTAGAACAGTTTTGTCTAGTTTTAAACATTTGGATGTTCGCTTATCTCAAAGAGCTAACCCCCTATGAGCAGAACAGGAGCAAAACAGAAGCCAAGGCCACCAAAATCACCAAAACCAGACCTGGGGCCCGGATGAGCTCCAGGGATGATCTGAGCTTGCGCAAAACACTTGGGGTGAAAAGTTTAGGGTGAGGAAGATACTGACTTCATCCCTGAGACCCCTAATGACCACTACTACCAAGAAGCACGGCGCAGCCACAAAGGGGCGGAGAACTAATTTTAATATGAAGCGGGGAGAGCTACTGAGTATGTATAGGTGTATTATGTAATCTCATGAATATGTAATATTTAGGATATATAACCCCAGAAAATGACCGTGCTCGGCATGCACACCTTTGGGAGCGATCCTGTGTGCGTCCAGCACTGAATAAACATACCTCCTTTAGAACCCTCAAAGGTTGTGAAGCTGCTGTTCCGTGCGTCACTTCATTCTAACAAGCTTAGCAATTAAATACTGATATGATCACCTCCTTATTATTTTCCTCTGACCACTGGAATTGGCAAAGCGAGCACTTAACACTGAAAACATTTCCTACTTGCCAAACTGGGACTCAGCAGGCAGCTGAAGGATACCTTTGGAGATTTTCTGCAAAGACACACTCTTCACGAAGAACGGGGAGGTGCTTTGATCACTTGGCTCAGCTAAGAAGAGCAGACTGTTAGCTAGTCAGACTGCACAATTAAGCAGAGAGCAGTGCATACAAAAGAGGAAAGAAGCCAACCCTCCTCATCAATGACAGGAGTTGAAAAGATCAACCCCACATAAAGTGGTTTGTGCCTTTCCCCAGCAATAGGAGCTGAATGAGATCAGCCCGGCTCTGTTTCAGATGCTTTCTTTTTGTTATGCAGCAGCTTCTCCTTCCTCCTAATGTTCCATATCTGGATGATTTGTGGTTGTCCCATCCCTGGAAGTATTTAAGGCCAGGCTGGATGGGGCTTGGAGCGACCTGCTCTAGTGGGAGGTGTCCCTGCCCATGACAAGGGGGTAGGAACTCGATCTTCAAGGTCCCTTCCAACTCTAACCATTCTATGAATCTATGATTCTCTAGCGTGGGTTGTGAAGGGGAGGAAACACAAAATATAAAGCAAATGCACTCCCAAGACAAGTGAGTTTGTAAACAGCAGATGCAGAAGTGGTACTTACAGTTGGGTCATATGACATCGATATAACATGTAATGTTAGAACTGCCACAATTCATTCCCTTTTAAAAGCACTTCCCATTTCTCTTCCCCCTGACTCTGCTGATCGATGCCTGACAGGTTAAAAAAAATAAAGAAAAATGCAGGAAAGACAAGCAAGCCCATCCCACATTTTCTGTAGAGCTTTCTGTTACTTAGCAGATTTCAAAGGGAAATAAGAATTCAGTCAAAATTACCTTAATAACCAAGTCAAACTTCTGGTGCAAATCCCTGTTTACAGGCTTTAGGAGCGTTAGTTCAGCTGTTGTGAGATTCATATGGAAATACTGCGGATAATCCTCAGGAGTACCTGTAGAAAAAGACATCAAGGTTTGAACAAATGCTGTTTCTGAAAGATTGAGTTAAATAATATATTTGTTTTATTCATTAGCCATCAAAGGCACATAAACTAATCCTGCTGTCATAAGGCAAAAAAACTGCATCCCGTGTCCATGGAGCTGAATGATGCTATGAACATTGTGTGTTTAATTTTATTATTTCCTTACTCTCCCTAACAATGAAGATTCTTCCCAAATGGGGCTATCCCTAAGCATGCAGTAACACCAGCAGTCCAAATACAGCTGCAGCTGGTGCAGATTCTGCTTCCCAGCCTTCTGGAGGTATAAATCTAATCAAAGAAGAGGACAGGGGAAGAAATGAGCTTTCACAGCAGATCATCTGCCACTGCTATCCACCGCATACCGCCGAGATTTTCCTCTCTTCCCCGTTAGGTTTTCCCTGAGGCATCGCTGGACATGCACTGACATCAGTCAGGAAGCAAAGACCACTACGAACCACTTTTTTTAGTGCATGTCTATAAACAAAGAAAATACACAACGGGGTGATGTGAGGAAGATGTGCCCACTCCGTTCACGGTAGCCACATGATTGCTTACAGGTGATGCTCTGACATTCGCAATTTAGAATGTACGTCTGCAACACCTTCGTTCTCGTAGCCCTCCATTGCACCCATGGGCAAGCTCTTGAATGCATAATTAACAACAAAGACGTAAGCATTAACAACAGGTATGTTATTTTGGAAATCTTTCTAAGAAAAGAAGTTTCTCATCAGGGAGGAAGCACCACACGAAACCTCATCTGTGTAATAGCTTCCACTCATTATCAGCAGTAAATAGTATCTCTGTGGCTGTAAGTTTCCAGGATACTCTCCAACCCACTTGAAAAAGAACCAGTCAGAGCCTGAACAGATTTGTGAACCCGTGGAGATCCAGCAAGATCTACGTAAAGTACAGAAACAGCCGTGATCTTGCTGTGCCTGGCCCCTAGGCTGGCCAGTGAAGCGACAGCAGCCCAAAAATGCTCCCATGGAACCATGCTCAAGTCAAAAAGCTCTAGCAGCATAGCCTGGCGCTCCTCCTGGAGCGACTCGTTCTTGACATCATGTCCAAACACGCTGAAGAACAAGAAGTTATTAGAAGAGGTCAACAGGGATTTAACAAGGGTAAATCATACTTGACCAATCTGTGCCTTCTGTGCCATCCTACAACTGGATGGCTGGATGAGGGGAGAGCAGCAGATGTCATCTGCCTTTACTTCAGCGAGGCTTTTGACACTGTCTCCCTTAACATCCTCAATAGGAAACTGAGGCTAGATGAGGGGGCAGTGAGGTGGATTGAGAACAGGCTGTGTGACAGGACTCTGAGGGTTGTAATTAATGGAGTAATGTAATTAAGGGTCAAGTTGGAGACCTGCAACCAGTGATGTCCCCAGTGGTGGTCAAGAACTCAGTCCAGTCTTGTTCAACATGTTCATCAATGACCTGGGCGAGGGGACCGAGTGTATCCTCACAAAGTTTACTGATGATACCAAACTGGCAGGACTGGCAGACACGCCAGAGGGCTGTGCCACCATTCAGCGTGACCTGGACAGGCTGGAGAGCTGGGCAGAGAAGAACATCATGAGGATCAAAGGGAGCAAGTGCAGGGTCCTGCACCTGGGGAGGAAGAATGCCAGGCACTGATATAAGTTAGGGGTGGACCTGCTGGAAAGTGCTTCGGAGAAGGATGTGGGGGTCCTG
>VZRU01002477.1:17889-43229 GCA_013398155.1 Pedionomus torquatus
GGAGTTGGATGGGGTGATCTCCAGAGGGCCCTTCCAGCTCTGACAAGTTCTGTGGGTCTCACCATGGCACATTTTTAAAATTACAAGAGATTCATCAACAAGCAATATACTTTATGCTAATATCTTTGGGAAAGGTCTGAACAGAAGTATATTGCTAAGCTAGCAAGTAAATGGAGGATTGTGAATAAACTCTTTGGGAACAAGTTCTACGGGGAATTCCTGATAATTTATTTCTGGTACTCATTGCCATCTAAACCACCTGTATTACTTAGCAGTCACTTTGAACTGAGGACACATGAGAAGCTGTTCATCAGCAAAATGATTCTCAAAGAAAGTTTCCACAAAAGTAGCAATGGTGGAGCAATAATTGCCAGGGTAGGATGAGGCAGTAAGTGTATGAGATACCGATCAGCAACAGTCTGTTGCCTTTCAGGGAACAGAAGCTGCACCATTTTTTATCCTAAAAGACAAAGGGATGTTCTCTCCTAATTTGCCCAGCAGAAAACTGTGTCTGCCTACTCCAGACTCTGTGTCTCATCCCAGTTTGTTCTGGTTTAAGTGTCTGACTTTCCCTGAGCCAGCCTGACTCTCAGCTGGGGAGATGTGAGAGCACAAATCTGAACAGAGCAGGGCTCAGAAATCCAAAATGTTTAGAAACAGCATGAATTCTGGCACCTCACAGCTTATCAGTATTACTAGAAGCATCAGAAGAAACCAAAATACAGCCTGAGATCTTGAGTCATTTTAGGTCTAGGGACAGTCCTACGTAGCAGCTGAGAGTCAGAAAGCACTCCTCTGTGATGGTATAAATGCCCCAATAAGTTCTCTGAGCTCATGAGTTACGATGTTTTAAAGCAGCTATGACAGCGGGACAAATATTGCCAGGAGAGTACAGTGTAACAGGGCATAAGATTCAACATCAAGAAGACCTCTTTTCTGATAAATGAGGCTATTATTTGTTCACCTTCCGAGCGGAATGATCAGAGCATGTTTTTAGAAAGTCAGTACTATCCCAGGAGATAGATTATCCAAACTCATGCACAATACTTTAATTTGCAACTCATCATATGACAATCACTTGCTACACTGTGTATATTGTACATATATATATTACATGTGCATATATGTACACACACTGTACGTATTCTGCAAACACACCCGGAAAGTAGAATGGGAAGAACCAGAGGGATTATTTTTTCTATTACACCCCCAACATAAATGCAGTTTCTAGCTACCAGCCCTGCCTCCCCATCCCCCTGCTTTTAATTTCAACTCCTAATTAACTGATCTAATTTTTTACGAGCACTAGGCATCCAGCAGAAGCTCCAAGCTCTTGGCAGTTAACAGATTGCTGAGGTCTTAGGAGGCTGCACATCACAAGAGCTGATGCTGAAGGTACAAAAGCTCAAGAAATGAGAGACTAAAGGCAAAACAAAAAACCCGAGGTGTTTCCTGAAGGAGAACAAATACATCGGGGAGGATGCAGACAGCTGCAGGAGGCACCAGTGATCTACAGCAGCGAAGACGAAGCTCACATTGTGTGAAGACACCATGAAAGAAAAAAAACAAAACAAAAAAACCAAACAAACAAAAAAAACAAACCAAACCAGGTAAAGGAGGAAACAACAGTAAGGCAGATGATCAGGAAGGTGAAGACTGGAGTACAGCAGAAGTGGATTGTCTGAACCCCAACCGATCACGCCTGCTCAGTTGCTGCCTACTGCAAGAAGAGCACGAACACCAGGATACCTTAAATCCTGGAAGTAAAGCTTTCCAGGAACAGAGATATCTGCTTCTGCATACACAAAAATACTTGTGTTTTGACAGAGCAGACCAACCCTCAGTCCACACTGTTGTCTGATCTGCCTCCAGAAAAGAGGAATTTCCTACTGCAGCTGTAACTGTGTCTTCAAACTGTGTCATCTGCATGTTATGGATGAGCACGACTGGCCAGAGAAGTGTTCGCACCACCCCTACACTGTCAGTCTCTCCTGAGTCCAACCTCCAAGAAGATGGCATCCAGGAACAGCAGAAAGGCCTAAAGCTCTGAATCTCCTGACTCCAGAAATTCATCTGGAGAGATCTAGGGTACCAAAAGGTGGGGGGCCAGCATGCACTGGTGGGTCTGTAAGCACCCGTGAGAAAGGGGGACAGCACAGGAAGGGTGGCACGTGGTTTCTCTTCTGTACTTTATAACACTTTGATTGCACCATCCACAACAGAAACAAGCACTCAGTGCTCAACAGATCTCTGCTTACACTCCTTTGGCTCAGGCAACAAAGGCAACGAGCTGACAGGCCAGGAGGGAAGATGAACTCATCACACGAAGGGCCAGGAAGATGCTCCGAGGGCTGGAGCAGCTCTGCTGTGAGGACAGGCTGAGGGAGCTGGGGCTGTTCAGCCTGGAGAAGAGAAGGCTCCGGGGAGACCTTGGAGCAGCCTTCCAGGATCTGAAGGGGCTACGGGAGAGGGACTCTGTCAGGGAATGTAGTGACAGGATGAGGGGTAATGGTTTTAAACTGAAAGAGGGGGGATTTAGATTAGATATTGGGAAGAAGAACTTTGCTGTGAGGGTGGTGAGAGCCTGGCCCAGGTTGCCCCGAGAAGCTGTGGCTGCCCCATCCCTGGAGGGGTTCAAGGCCAGGCTGGATGGGGCTTGGAGCAACCTGGGCTGGTGGGAGGTGTCCCTGCCCAGGGCAGGGGGGTTGGAACTCCATGATCTTGAAGGTGCCTTCCAACCCAAACGATGTGATGCTTCTATGATCTCTTCTACCTTGATGATCTTGCAGCAGAGGGGAACGTCCACAAGGTGAAGAGCACTCTTAGATTTACTTTACTAGGAGCCAGGGAAGGGCTTTTGTGGGGTGTTTTGCCTGCCAAGCAAACACGTTAATGAGCTCAGAGGACTGCAGAGAACTCCCCCTAAAACATTGTGGGTTTGGGTTTTTCATTTACATATCAGACAAATTGAACAATTAACTGGGTTTGGCTTTTCATTTAAATATTAAGACAAATTATTTGAACAATTAATTGTCCAAAACTGGCAGCTGCAATCACAGAGACAGTTCCAGGGTCAAAACCAGAAGCTGTTGATTTAAAGAAAAAATTGACTTTTCCCAAAGATCAGTCCCAAAGAAAGACTTACAATTACTAATAGAAATAGCTATGGGGAAACCTTCAAAAAGGGTTGAGCAGGAGTAGCACAGGGCTGTGATGCAGTTAGCATTCAGGGAAAAGATGGGGTGAGATTGCAGATGACAGAAGCTGAGCTGGCTTCTGCTCCCTTTTTAGTGCACACACATGCCATGCAAAGGGAGCGGGTTTGCTCACGCACTTGCATATGCCAGACACTATAGCTGGGTCGTTACAGCGAGTCAAATATATTCATTCAGATTCCTGAAAGGCAAGGATTGGAAAAAAAAATCAGGGCATGAAAAAAAATTTCCAAAGGTCCAAATGTAAAGATATTGGTTGTTTTGTAAGAATTGAAATATAACACGAGTTATAGCACAAAATATAAAAGAGTGCACTGTGCTTCGGAAGGTAGTTCTTCCAGTATGTACTTTAGCCAGTACTTCAAATAGAAGGCAACAGTCCCAGTAGCACGATGCCGTGACTAGTCCTCTAATCTTAGGATGACCCTCAAGCTTATTTAAGACCTAATCTTCTATCGTTTCATCAGTGTCAGTCCATAACTACTTGAACCAGTACATTCAGACATCTTGATAGATCCTTGGAGAGGACTGCACTCAGGATGACAAAGCCAGCCAGAAAATAATGGGCTACTAATACGCTTGGGCTATTGCTCCATTTCTCAAGTGCCCTAACCCTCAAGTCACTTTTCTCTTCAGTGGCGCTACGCTCAAGTGCATGTGCAACAATTCAGGCGGTTACAGTTACCTCACCGAGCGAGTCTGGCTCCTTTTCAATGAACTGCAGGGGAACCTGATGCTGTTCGAACTGCAGAGGTTCGCTCCTACCCTTCCCGTGGGAGAGAGCACTAGATGTGGCCAAAGGAGCACTGAGGCATTCACCCGAACACATGAAAGGCTAAGCTGGCTTGAAAGCAGGACAGGCAAAGGTCTTTATGGGCACTTAGGGATGCCACATCAAGGAGAAGCTGAGTTACCGTTGCGCTGATGCCAGGCTTTGTTAGAAGAAATGGGTCTTTACAGTAGATCCTAAAGACACTGGGAAAGATGTGCAGATTTCCTGTATAGCACCAGTCGTGCCCAGAGCGTACGCTGGGACTTGACTTGTACGGGTGTGCAGTGGGAGGAAGAAAGTTGGGTAAAAGAAGAATCAAATTAGAACACAGTCAAATCAAGTTCCAATTCACTCTCATATTCAGTAAGCAGCTTATTCTCTCATTCTGTGGACCTTCCAGTGTTTAAAAAAAGACACATCCAAAGATATGATGAACTACGTTTAGATCTAAAGCAAGGGGAAAATCCTTATAACCAGAAGTATCTGCGAGGGCTATTTCCTGTGACACTATTTAATATTTTGGGGAGGTAATGGCTAAAATATAAATAGCACAGCATACTGGCAAAGATGACTTAAAATCTAAAAAGAAAGAATTTTTAAGAGCTTGAGAGGGAAAAAAAAAAATTCCCCAAGCCCCCCAAACCAAACCAGATGATTATAATACATCTTTCTGAATTATTTCTTTGAAGTTGAAACAGAATACGCCTTTCTGAACTATTTCTTCCAGGTCAAAAGAGTCATTCAAACACTAAAAACATCACAGGTTAGTGAAATGCAATTTTTAGTACGTTCACCCCTGAAGAACTTTGCAAGTTACGCAAAGAACTTCAGAAAAAATTGGACTAAACGTTGCACTAAGGGAAAGCAGTCAATGGCAGAATTTGTAACTAAGCCAAGGCAATCTTCAAACCCCACACCAGCTCGTATGTTTACTCTGAAAGTATTTACAAATTTCCTTGCAAACCATTTTTGCTTGCAGAGGACTAGTTGAGAGCGATGCATCTCTTCCTCTGCCAGATCTGAATCCAGTTACAGGATCTGCAGGAATCTAGCTTTCTATGGGGCCACCCAAACAAGACAAGACTTGACTGCCTTTCTTAGAGGGTGCTGAGGCCCATCTGCCACCACTGAGTCCTTTGCGATGGTCCTGGGAGCAGAGCCCTGGAGATGCCTCCAGTCTGTTGGCAGCGCACAGGATCAGGCTCCTGCACGTTGCACACAGAGCCCAGGTCTTGCACACTCGACACACGAGTGCCTGGGCCCCTGGCAACTCAGCTGTACCCCCCCAGACAGCAGACATACCAAACCATCAAACCCATCATTTTTCCCACCCCACGACAGAACTATGATACACATAAACTCTTTGGTTGTTGGGTTTTTTTTTGATGACAAGCAAAATATACATTCTGCTCAGCAACATCTCCATGGGTGAGACAGCTGCGCTGCTGCGCTTTAACGAAGCAAAAATGAAAAAGAGATGATTCCACAAAACACAGTTTTCAACTCCCACGCTCGTCCCGGGGCAGGGAAATCACTGCAGCCTCCGTCTCTGCTCTGGGGGAGGAGCAGGGCAGCGGGGGCACTGCAACTGCAGCCCACTGCCTCAGCACTTCCCTTCATCAAATCACACACGCTGAGCAATTGGAAACAAATGCCAGACACAGGAAAGTAGCAGGAAACAAGACACAGCCACGGCAGGATACAAGATATCCCCCAAGTGGGTATCTGCGAACCCTTTTTAGGACTGCACTCCCCTCTGGCCAGATAAAGGCATAAATTAAACAAACGCTCAATTACAAGGGAAAGCCTGCAAGCTCCCAGGCAGCACACCCAGAGGTGGGTGCAGTAAGACCCTTTCAGTCACTCTGTGCTAAAAGACTTTGGGAAAGAAAGCTGCTCTAATTTGCCTTTCTTTAGCATGTTTTATTGCATTTATTAACAGGAGATGATCCTGCTCCTCTACTCTGCACTCATTAGACCCCACCTGGAAGGAGTCCTGTGTCCAGCTCTGGAGTCCTCAGCACAGAAAGGACATGGGCCTGGTGGAACGGGTCCAGCGGAGGGGCACCAAGATGCTCAGAGGGCTGGAGCCCCTCTGCTGTGAGGACAGGCTGAGGGAGCTGGGGCTGTTCAGCCTGGAGAAGAGAAGGCTCCGGGGAGACCTTGGAGCAGCCTTCCAGGATCTGAAGGGGCTACAGGAGAGCTGGGGAGGGACTCTTGGTCAGGGAGGGGAGTGACAGGACAAGGGGGAACGGTTTTAAATTGGAAGAGGGGAGATTTAGATTGGATATTAGGAAGAAATTCTTTGGTGTGAGGGTGGTGAGAGCCTGGCCCAGGTTGCCCTGAGAAGCTGTGGCTGCCCCATCCCTGGAGGGGTTCAAGGCCAGGCTGGATGGGGCTTGGAGCAACCTGGTGTGGTTGGAGGTGTCCCTGCCCAGGGCAGGGGGCTGGAACTGGATGATCTTGGAGGTCCCTTCCAACTCTAACCACTCTATCACTCTCTGATCTTTGCACCTGTGAATGAATCATGCCTGGCAGTGTAGCTGTAAGCAGAGAAGTCTCTCTTTTTGTGCTTCCTGTGTCAATTCTGAATCTAAACTGAATAGATAATAATAGATAATAATAAATAATGCAACCACCAGAAGTAAATCTTCTAAATTGCAATTAAGTGTAAACAAGAAGAGCAATTATTTCAAGCATCCCACCACCACCATGCAAATTTTTATCAGGTTTCCACTCTCCCAGTCAATCTTTCTCTGGCTGGTCATAATAAAGCGCCCGATTGTGAGTGACAGCAAGAGTAGCAGACACCAACCGACTAGGATGGAGTAGAGGATGCCCGGTCGATCAGAGGGAGGCTGGATGTTTCGATCCTGATCTATGGCTTGTATGGGTGGAGTGACACTGATGGGGTTCACACGTGCCTGAAATGAAAAATCAGACAGATTTGAAAAAAAAAAAACTACAAACATTAAAAAGCCAGCAGGCAGAGATTTAGGCTTAACACAAAAACTTCCGACTTTCAAGGATATTTGCTGCAATTGCAGGAAAAAAACCCTCACATTTAAGAATGGTTACAGCATGTGTCCCTTTTGAAAACAAATCAAGAAGGTACATATATATTTCTTTTATTATATATATACGTATATAATCTCCCATCTCTGACGCATTTTATACTATAACAGTATCTTCAAGGAAAGGAAGCTTGCAAACGTTCAAGCAAATACTTGGCTATGCTTCTATAAATGGCACCTCGAAACAGACATTTCAGACATCATTGTAGCAGTGAAAAACACAGCAAAGGCTTAAAAAAGGGAAATGAAAATAAATTCCATCTGAGAGTCATTAGGAGTCAGCGTGGCTGTGACACAGGAATACATACTGCAACAGGAATTCAAGCCAAGGTACAGACGTTTCAGGGACAGGTTCATTTAAGAGTTAGGCTAGACACTGCAGTAATTCACAGGGTTATTCAGAAGCAGAGCGATCTCACACACCGAACACGGAAACAGAAATCCAGAAAAAAAAGCACTCACAGGCTTTCACCATGTTCAGTATTTCTATGCCCAGTTCTTTTCACTACCAAGTTAACAGCGTTCCTGTACCTACTCATAGCACTTACCCCTCACTGGTGCTTTGAGTATTTTCTCAAGTTTTCCTGCGTGGTAATGGCAGAGCTGCCATTCCTAACTCGAAAACAACAGTTTCAGTAACCCCGGAGCCTAATCAATGAGAAATTGGGGTGCATCACGAAGAGTGTGACCAGCAGGTAGATGGAGGTCATCCTCCCCCTCTGCTCTGTCCTGGAGAGGCCCAGTCTGAAGCACTGGGTCCAGTTCTGGGACCCCTAGTTCAAGAAAGACAGGGAACTGCTGGAGAGGGGACAGGAGAGGTCAACAAACATGATGAGGGGTCTAGGGTACCTCTCAAGATGAAAGGCTGAGATACTTGGGGCTTCTTGGTCTAGATGAGAGAAGGCTGAGGGGGGAACTGGTCAACACCTATAAAGGTGGGTGTCAGGAGGATGGGGCTAAGTTTTTTCATTGGTGCCCAGGGACAGGACAAGAGGAAACAGGTGCAAACTGGAACATAAGAAGTTCCATCTAAACAAGGGGAGGAACTTCTTCCCTGGGAGGGTGGCAGAGCCCTGGCAGAGGCTGCCCAGAGAGGTGGGAGAATCTCCATCTCTGGAGACATTCCAAACCCCGCCTGTACACCTTCCTGGTGGATGTGCTCTGGCAGGGGGTTGGACTGGGTGATCTCCAGAGGTCCCGTCCAATCCCGTATCACTCTGCCATTCTGTAGATGCAGATACTCCATGAATGCACATACACCAGTCTTCTCCCTCCCCTTGGAACTTTTATTTGTGTGGCCAAAATGTTTAACAACCTCTGTGAAAAAAAACAGACTCCTTTTTTCCATGTACGACTAAATCCTGGCAGCCTTTGCTTTGGGAAGCTCTCGCCATCCGTGTTCTGCAAGAGGGAACTTGAAATTTAGCATGGGAATATGAACAAGACAAGCCCAGGCTTGGCCAAGTTTTGGCACAGCGGTTAGAAGTCTCCCTGTGGAGACGTGCAAGAGCTTTAGTGACGCTCGTCAATAAACCTGGAGGGTAAAGAGGTGAGCCAGGAACAAGACAGTTTGTGAGAGCGGCGAGTTAATACCCTCCTGCTGTAATCTGGGACACGTAGCCACAGTAACACCAGCCTTTCTGCCCACCGTTTGCCCACCCAGAAGTCCTTTCCTACAGGTTAACCAGGTCTGATTAGGCTTCTCCAGGCCCTGTAGCCACGTGTGGTTGCCCAGCTCTCGGCTTTGGGTGCAGAGCATCCGCAGGCCAACTCGGGGCTGGTACCGACTCCCTTTTGTCTCTCTGCCCACGGCTTTTTCCACAGTTCCCCAAGGAGCGGGCAAGGTCCTTTGTCACACGCCTCTTTCCAATTTTGACTGTTTAAAAAATTAAACTCTCTAAAGAGTAATGAGGAAGACGAGCTCAAAATAGGCATAAAGAAAGAGACGAAGATGTATTAGACATATGTTTGAATTTTTAAAGTGATTTAGGACTGCATAAAAGCTCCATGCTGAGATGAGATAAGGTTATGCGTAAAACTGTCCAAGATTAAAACGCTATTTTTAAATTTAGAGATCACTGAAGCACTCTTAGCACACTGTATTGTACTTAAAAACCATACTCACAACAAAACCAACCTCATTTGTTCAGACTGCCAAGGTTTTAAATATACAATATTCCAGGCCAAGCTGAAACAGCCGAGTCTGTGCTGGAGTACCAGCCATGGGTCCAGCCTTGCCAGTAACACGCCGTCAGCTGCACCCCACTGCCGAAACCAGCCTCAAATAATAATTGTTGGATACATACCCCACATAGCAAAGACTGAGAGAGCTGGGGCTCTTCAGCCTGGAGAAGAGAAGGCTCCGGGGAGACGCTAGAGCCCTTCCAGAACTGAAGGGGCTACAGGAAAGCTGGAGAGGGACTCTTGGTCAGGGAGTGCAGTGACAGGAGGGATAATGGTTTTAAATTGAAGGAGAGGAGATTTACATTAGATACTGGAAAGAAATTCTTCACTGTGAGGGTGGTGAGAGCCTGGCCCAGGTTTCCCCGAGAAGCTGTGGCTGCCCCATCCCTGGAGGGGTTCAAGGCCAGGCTGGATGGGGCTTGGAGCAACCTGGTGTGGTGGGAGGTGTCCCTGCCCAGGGCAGGGGGTTGGAACTCCACGATCTTGAAGGTCCCTTCCAACTCTAACCATTCTATGGTTCTATGACACGTACTTTACTTTCCAACTCAAGGAGGAGCTTGAGTGCAGCACTTAGAAAAATAGCATTAGACATTTAACAGGGGCTACTTGAACAACAGGCGTTTTCTTTCACACTACCACCATGACCCTGACTCCTCACAAGCAATCAACTGAACAGAGCAAGTGGGATAACAAAAATGAAGAAGGAAACAAAGAATGAAATGTGAAATCCATCAGATATTTATCCCATATAAGTTGTTTTTCCAAGTACTGTACACACCCTGAAACAAGCTGCTCAGAAACCAGAGGATATCACGCAACAAGGTCTGTCACAATCCACTGAGATGTTTAGGGATAATTTAAAACTGTTTGGATTTAAATAGGCCGATGTGATTTGAAGCAAAGCTAAAGGTACTTTTATAGTGTTTTAATAATCCATAGATAATGCAAGTATCTTTTTCATTAAACTTAAATTAAAACTATGAAAACGTTACTGCACAAAGAAGCAGCCACTAAGATTTTTAATGAATTTGTAAATACGTCTATAGGGTTGTTTCAGAAGGCTACTTTTAATGAAAAATAATTATTTTAAAATTTTGTGGCCGTAACAGGGTTTGATCAATAGCAGTAATAACGATGATCATTTCACAGGGATATTTATGTCTTTCCCAAGTGCTTTAAAATGTAAAAAGCACAAATAGGTGCTCACGGCATCTCCAAGATGGTGTCGCTTGGCAGAAAAGCTCTAAGGGCTCAAGGGGGGCCAAGGTGGCTCCCTGTAGCCCATGTCACACCAGTCCTGCCCTCAAAACTGTTCTGAGTACCACGTTTCCCAGCTGTTGCTAGAGACCCGCAGACCACAAAGATCCTCACCAGGAGGTTCAGAGAAAAGACGAGGCTTTGCTCAGCCTTTTGAGAGAGGACACAGTCTCATACAGACAGAAGGTGGCTCCTGACTTCCCTTGCAACCATGAAAATTCTGTGATGCTGGAACTTAGGCATAGGAGGTAGAACCTCCTCACAGCTCTGCAGAGTGGGCAAACGTTACAAAATGGGGTCTGTGACAACTAACACAGAATCATAGAATGGTTAGAGTTGGAAAGGACCTCAGAGATCCTGGAGTTCCAACCCCCCTGCCCTGGGCAGGGACACCTCCCACCACACCAGGTTGCTCCAAGCCCCATCCAGCCTGGCCTTGAACCCCTCCAGGGATGGGGCAGCCACAGCTTCTCGGGGCAACCTGGGCCAGGTTCTCACCACCCTTACACTCACAAAAGACAAAAAACTCATTCTCAGAGTCAAGAGAGCTCTGTAAAAAGATGGGAGCTCATTAAAAGGAAGGAAAAACAGATTTCTGGAGGAGATGTTTGCAGTGCCCACGGTTGCTTAAGGAGACTCAGTTGGAGGTCAAGAAAAAGCAGATGATGAATTTTTTTATCGAGACGGGCGTGAGAAAGTGCAAGGCAAGTCAGCAAGGCTGTGTGGCAGCACAGGGAAGGTTACTCAGATAAAGAGCTGGCCTTCAAAAACCAGCCCCTTCGAAACGAAGAACATAAAAGGATTCGGAAGGTACAGCAGAAGCAGCTGATTAAAAAAACATGAAGCTCTAGCACAAGTAGCTGATTAAAAAACAAACAAGGAGATCCTGTCACTGGGGTAAAATATGCAATAATTCATTTACTTTTTCCTCATTAAGGAAGAGATCTCTCGGTTACTGATTTTGGTATTAATAGAATTCCAGGTGCTTCAATACAGCAGAATACATCATCAGGCAGGCCACAAAAAAAAAAAAGAAAAAAAAGAAAAAAAAGAACCAAAACCTCAACTTTCAAATGTTTTCACAATTATTAATAAATTAAAAAAAAAATAAGCCTTCTTCAAAAAGAACTGTGTCAGGAAGGCTGCCAGGGAGTCTGCTGGGCCAGGAGATGAGCAAGGCAAAACAAAAAAGAGAAAAAAAAAAAGACATTAAAAAAGGCTCAGAGAGAATAAGGTAGCAGCACAAAACCTGGTCATTTTTCTCCTCCTCCTGTGTTCCCCATGCAAGTACTCGTCTAGATCCCTATGGCAAGCAACTTCTCTGCGCGGGATGCTTTCCAGGTCCCTCAAAAAATCGTAGTAATCAGAGATATTATGGGTGGAACAAAGCAAACGAAGAGAAGCACAAGGCCAAGAGCAGATGGATTTCTAAAGAAAAGCAAGAATGACTCGTATGAACTTGCTGTGCTATGTCATCTCCTGCTTAGAAGTGCTTTGGTACCTGAGCTGAAAGGAAAACCAAAATTAAAAGGGTCCCAGGTCAACCCAAGGAAGTGTCACCATGAAGCCTAAGGCTATTACCAGGAAAAATTAGCAGATGCAGTAGTACTCTGAGCAAACACATAAATAAATACAATACACCAGGGAAAGCTTGGATTCCTGCAAAGGGAAATCCCATCTCAGACCAGGAATGACCGGCACGTGGCTACAGCGGAACCCCTCGATGCAGCGTGTGTACATTTCAGCCAAATATAACAAGCTCCCTCTCGTAACAGCCTTATGAAAACCTGGCTGAGAAAGAACACAAGCCGAGATCTCTGTGTCCCAAACCAGGTTAAGAGACGTGGGGCAGAGCAGAAGTCAGCTCTCGGCTCTCCTAGGGAGAGAGAGGAGAATCCCCAGTGATCCGTGCTGGAAAACATGGGGGAGAACACGGCAAGAAGAATGGCAGATTGTGCTAAATGACTCAGAGTAGAGAGGCTGGGGGCCACCTGGGGGCCTGCAGCTCTAAGCACTGAAGGCCGCACACTTAATGATTTACCACAAGTCGTTACGGGTTTTTTCTACGTTTTCTTTTTACATATTGAGTGGTCTTATGAAAAAATACTGACCAAAACTCTCAGCAAAATCTTCTCAGCTGTGTTGGGGAGGGCAATGACTCAAAACGATCCTCTTTTTCAATGAAGTCAAACAAGACTTGACTACTTAAGGGGCTGTGAGGGTAGAGCACTGGGAATCTTTCACAGAATCACAGAATGGTTAGAGTTGGAAGGGACCTTCAAGATAATGGAGTCCCAAGCCCCTGCCCTGGGCAGGGACACCTCCCACCANTTGTTCATCCCTCTCCTCAGGGCTGCTCTCCAGTCATTCTCCCATTTTCCTCAGCTCTTTTTAACAGACAGATCTTTTGTTTCTCATTACAAAATTACCAGTGAGTATTAAAATGCTTATTCAAAAATATCATAAAGTAGTGCCATTCCCCTACCCCAGTCACCAAACAATAGACACTTCATATGACAGGACTGTCAAGTTTCTGTCACAGGAAAGACAATGGGAAATTATCTGGTTACTGTTATAAAATGAAAAGGGCTACAAAGAAAACCACCCACAACAGCCAATACTCATTTCAAATGCTTTGTCTCCATCCATTTAGTGGAGCTGGAAAAGACATTCATTTGCTACACTGTTTTTATGCCTTGCTCTTTGACCTGTGCAGTCAGCGCAAATTTGGCTGCAAATTGTTTCTGTTTCGACAACAAACCAATAATGGAACCGGATCTGTTCAAAACAATTCCTGTTTTTCAAAAGAAAGGCAAAAGCTGTGTTTCCCTGGAGGGGAGAGAGAAACTGCGCCGTACAGATGCCGTACCCTTGCTCACACCTCACAACTCTTTAACCACAGAAGCTCTTGGCTTTTCTTGAGAGCCTGACCATGACCACCGCCACCACCACATCTGAGACTCTCTGAGGTCTCCTCCTCTGCCTGCTCTTCCCCATGGGCACACACCCTGTCCTACCGCAGCAAAACTCTTTCCACTCCTGTCTCTATTGCAAATGGTGATACGTGGCTGGAATACAGAGAGCTAAGAGGAACAGCAGCACGATCATAATTAAATAACAATGACTGCCAGAAAGTTCTCTATTTTTTCTTACCTGAAAAATACATTCAGCATTTTAAAGCAAAAGAATTTTAAGCCAGCACATCATTGACTAGTCCTAAAACTTACCAAGTAAGCCATAAACCTCTGCAGGCATTTATGGGAAAGAGTATTTTAGGCTCTTCCTATGGACAGTGAGGAAAATGAACAATTTAGGTTTGAAATTTGTTTGTTAACACAAAGCTTAATAAATTTAAGATTAGGGCTGCATTCAAAAAATCCAAACAGGATTTCTAGGCATCTGTGTCTGTACGTGTGTTGTTTTCACCATCATATGCTGAATGTAATACAGTATAGAAAAATCACACAGGAATTTACAACTGAGGTTGCAGAATATGCATTTTCTGCTTTCCAGCATAATAAAACAACAGAAGTGCCTTTCTAACACTTTCTGAGCGCTCATTCAAATGGAAGACTAAGTTACGAGCACATACACAGAGACTGGCTGGTACATCACAGCGCCTTGAACATTAATCCACCCAAGAGTGGAACATTCACTTGCATTAACATTTCAACCTGCCGGCTTGCTGGGCCATTTCCCAGGTAGAGACAGCTAACAAAGGCACAGTGTTACCAAAGAAACTGATATTCTTTTTAAAATGCTTTACTAAGTCACAGTAAACCCTGTGTTACCTACTCAGTTGTTCACAGAATCTTTGTGGTTGGAAGGGACCTCTGAGAGCATCAAGCACACACACACAAACACCCAAACCCAAATGAACAAGCAAATACAGAAAAGAAAAAAAAAACCACCAAAAAACCACAACGACACACAAAAAACTGAACCCCCCCAAAAAATCACCCAACCCAGCAATCTCAGCCCCCAGAGCCTGCCCTGCAGTGCCACATCTCCACGGCTCTGACATCCCTCCAGGGATGGGGACTCCACCACCTCCCTGGGCAGGCTGCTCCAGGGCCTGACCACCCTCTTCACTCAAGTCATTCTGCCCAAGATCTCCTCTGAGCCTCCCCTGCCCCAACTTCAGACCATTCCCTCTGCTCCTGGCAGCATTCCCTTGGGAGAAGAGGCCAGCACCCACCTCTCTACCCCCTCCTGTCAGGGAGGTGCAGAGGACAAGGAGGTCTCCCCTCAGCCTCCTCTTCTCCAAACTCAACACCCCCACTTCCCTCAGCCTCTCCTCACAGGACTTCTTCTCCAGACCCCTCACCACCTTGGGGGCTCTCCTCTGGACACGCTCCAGCCCCTCCGTGTCCTTCTTGGAGTGAGGGGCCCAGAACTGGACCCAGCCCTGGAGGGGAGGCCTCCCCAGTGCCCAGGACAGAGGCACCATCACCCCCTGCTCCTGCTGCCCACGCTGTTCCTGCTCCAGGCCAGGATGCTGGTGGCCTCCTTGCCCACCTGGGCACACTGCTGGCTCCTGCTCAGCCCACAGGCCACCAACACCCCCAGGGCCTTTTCTGCCAGGCAGCTCCAGCCACTCTGCCCTGAGCCTGTAGCATTTCCTGGGGTTGGTGCGACCAAAATGCAGGACCCGGCACTTGGCCTTGTTGAACCCCATCCCATTGGCCTTGGCCCATGGGTCCAGCCTGTCCCGGTCCCTCTGTAGAGCCTTCCTACCCTCCAGCAGAGCAACACTCCCACCTAGTTTGGTGCCATCCGCAAACTTAACTGGGGGCACACTAGATCCCATCATCCTGATCATCAATAAAGATACTAAACATGACTGGCCCCAGAACTGAGCCCTGAGGGACACCGCTGGTGACCTGCCACCAACAAGACTTCAGCCCACTAATCTCAACTCTCTGGGCATGGCCATCCAGCCAGTTTTTTACTCATGACTCGCCAGCTTCTCCAGGAGAATGCTGCGGGGGAGAATGTCAAAGGCCTTACCAAAGTCCAGGCAGAAAACATCCACAGCCTTCCTGGCATTGAGAAGGTGGGTCACACGGTCCCAGGCGCTCCAAGGCACCTATATACACATATACCATGGAGTTTTGCAGGACATTTATATGATGATTAATGCTAAATAGTTAAGCATTTCCTAGATGGAATTCAATGAATACTATTGAAAAATCTGAAATGTCTCCCCAGGCATTCTTCTCTGAGAACATAAGAACATATATTCCAATGTGTAAAGAACATCCCTAATGCCTAAATACCAGCTCATTATAATTTATTCAGACTCAGCAGACTATCACGTTCATTAATTTGCTGGGGGAGGTAAAGAAAGTTACTTTTTCATATTATGGCAAATAAGTATTTTCATCTGCATCAGCACAACGAATGGCGTTGCAAGAGATTGCTCCCACCACTGGAAGAGTGATGACATTCTGTCACTCAGTTTGCAATAGATAATAAATAATCTTATCTTCCCCTGCATTCCTACACATCAAACAGCTTCTCTGCCTTATTTAGTTGTTCAATACAACCTACAGTTGCTGTGTTCTTCGTTTTCTGTTGTGTCTAATGCTTCTGCAGTTTACTAAAATGAAAACTGTAAAATTCAAATATCCTGACAGATCACGTTGTTAAGAGAGTAAGCTGTCAAAAAACACAATTCCTTCCATTTATTTGTAACAACAAGACACCTTTGAGGGGAGAAAATTATTTTGAAAAGAGTAGCGAGATAGCATAATGAATAGAGCAAAGAGGAAAATAGAGACTATTTTTATCAACATTTTCCAGGAACAGCAGGCCCAAAGAATTGAATTTCATCAGGATCTGATCAGTGCTTACCAAATTGCTTTTTCTGTACCTGACATGCTTTAGAAGGAATGTCTCCAACACAGTATCTGTGCTGGAGACTAAATGAAACGTGTTACGCGATGGGCAGCACCTCCTGAGAGCTTCAGGCAGAAGCAAGAATTCCACCTGGAGGCTCTCCTTGGTCAAATGTGACGACTGCAATTACAGAATAAAAAACATTTCCTTTTACACATTTCACTTTTTTCTACTATTTCCTTGATTATCTTTCAAATTCTTGATGGTAGGCTGTTTTTTATATTATTATTATTTCTGGTCAGGATTCAGAATGAAGCAGGAGACCAGCTGCAGAAAAGCAAGCTGTAAAGCCCGAGACAAACGCACCTGCTTCTGCTTCGCAGAGATTCACAAAACACAGAAAATATTTAAGGATCCATGTTAACAACCATCGTCATGACTTAAAGATTACCTTTTCCCCCCATCGCTAAGACTGATTTCCTTACAAGACAAGCCTGTGAAAGATAAACCCCTGTGAAAGATATTGTTTTAAAGGAAACAAGTGTTTCCTTTTAAATGCCCATTTCTCTCAGAGGGGAAAAAGGAAGGCAGTGGTCCGCTGTGTCAACAGCTACTAATTCCAGCTGAGACAGCAAACACTGAATCTTACTTGATGCCGTTAAGACTAAGGGGCTGATGGCTTCTCCACGCCTTTAAAAAAATTAGCCACAATATAATAATATACTAGGAAAGGCACGGGGCGTTATGATCAAAACTACGATCAAAAGCAAAGTGCTCAGCCTGGATACATATTGACTCTGGTTTAGCAACTGCCTTTCAGCCTGAAATAAAATGACAAAGAAGAAATATGCTAAATATCTATAAAACTGAGTGTTACAGAGAGTATAACTACTATCAGGTGTTCTCTTGCAAACCAGCAGTTTGGGAACATCTACCCATTGAGCCTGGTGCCAGGCTCAAAATGCACAGAACAAGAAGGCACTTCACCAAACACAGTCACAGAATCATGGAATTGCCCAGGTTGGAAGGGACCTTCAAGATCTTCTAGTCCAACCATCAACCTCACTCTGNGTTCTCCAGACCCCTCAAAGCTCTGTTGCCCTTCTCTGGACCCGCTCCAGCCCCTCAATGTCTTTTTTGTGGGAAGGGGCCCAAAACTGGACACAGTCCTTGAGGTGGGACCTCACCAGTGCCCAGTCCAAGGGGACCATCACCTCCTGAGTCCCACTTCCCATGCTATTCCTGCTCCAGGCCAGGATGCTGGTGGCCTCCTTGCCCACCTGGGCACACTGCTGGCTCCTGCTCAGCCCACAGGCCACCAACACCCCCAGGGCCTTTTCTGCCAGGCAGCTCTCCAGACAGACTCTGACAGGCCTTCCCAGAGGTACCAAAGGTGCTAAAATTTACCTTGGCTCAAGTAGCAGACAGGTTCACAGAACACACAATAAATAAATAAATGTACCCACAATCAATTTTTTAAGACCGCACTTCTAATTGTGACATGGGAGAACCCTTTGGGGGAGTTTAACCTGTACCACTGGTGGAACCTTTCTTGTATTAATTTGTATGAAACTAGATTAAAAAACTTCATAGACAACAGTAATTAATTTGTAATTGAAAAAAGGGAAACATAGAAATTAATAGGTCGGTATTTCACACACATCTTTCATGTCCTGACATTAATTTTACACAGAGATTTTATTAAAATAACTTTTGATGTACACATTTAGTATCTTCCTTCAGGTAACTTTGGTTGACAAGAGTCATTTTCTCACCTGGAGGAAGGAGCCAGGGCAGGAGCCTCAGAGGGAAGGACACGTTGGCAGTACTGGCTCTGCAGCCCAGCAGTGCTCCCGCTGCTCAGCCTGGTACAGGAGTTTAACAGCTGGGGTCAGCAAAACGCCACCACGCACCAGCACCCAGCTTTCTGAAGAAATAATTATTTACATTTTCTTTACTGTGGTTTGGTGTGTCGTGGTTTGTTGTGCCCCTCCCCCCCCTTGTTTTGGTGGTTTGTGGTTTTCTGTTTTCTTAATAACTAAATGGTCACTCTTCCACTTGAGGCTCGGGAACACCAGCCACGGCTACCTGCCGGTTGACTCCATTCTAACTTGATTCTAATTGCATCCACCACCATCCTTTGCTTAACAAAGTTCCCCCCCATCAAGAGAGACTTTTAGGTAGAGATGACATGCCCAGATCCAGCTACAAATTCTGTATCGCTGTTACTATTAACCGCTTCATTACGCTACTTTAATGCTTTACTCCACTTAGACTGAGGGCCAAAGGAAAAAAAAAGGTTGTTTCCCCAGGTGAGATATTCCCCATATTGAGATATTGGGGGTATCTCATATTGAGATACTGGGCGTATCTCATATTGAGGTATTGAGGGTATCTCATATTGAGATATTGGGGGTATCTCAATAACCTGTGCAGTTGTGCAGGTACATTACATGTGTGCTTGCGTGCACACAATCTGCAAGGGTCACTTCCTCCCTGTGTCCCCACACCTCTTCAGGGTAAAGTCAAATTTTACGTTTAAATGCTTCTTTTGTCAAATCCCAAACATCTTCCACAACTCAAAGGGGGAATTATTCCCAAAGCAGACCCCTCACCATCTACACGCATCCAAACTTGAGCGCTGCTGCAAGTGCTGCTGCAGAGCCAGAGGCAGACACAGGCACATCGTGGTTTCCCATTTCAGGAGAGGGCGTTCTGGCTCACCAGGAATTTCTTCACGCTCTAGAGGAGACACTGGTAGGATCTAAGCAACTTCTTCTGCGGAACTATTATCAACAGCACAAAGGCAAACGTAATCATACTGGTACTGGTGACGACGGGCCACCTC
This sequence comes from Pedionomus torquatus, assembly GCA_013398155.1. NCBI lineage: Eukaryota > Metazoa > Chordata > Aves > Charadriiformes > Pedionomidae > Pedionomus > Pedionomus torquatus. Next base: position 37,081 of record VZRU01002477.1, read on the forward strand.
CTCCATGCCCTACGCTGCGTCGAGCAGCCCATCCTGCTGCAGGAGGCGGGGAAATGCTCTTTGGCACAACACAACACATATGCTAAGGCTTCTGCCACATTTCAGACAGTGGGACATGACACTGGGGGGAAACTGAGCTGGTGGGCTGGGATAATGAGGCTCTTGTGGCTGCTTGGTGTGCTCCCAGATGGGAAGGCTGCTGGCCCCCTACGGGCTGTCCTGGTGTGAGGTCAAATGAACCAATTCTGTTTTACAGTTTTACTTTCTTAGCTGGGCCTCTTCTAACAAACTCCACTCTGCAATTAACAGCCCCTCGTGCAGAACCTGCTCCCTCTCAGGGTGCTGAGCCCTGATGGCACCAAGGGATGGTGCAGAGAGGCCCTTGCTCATCCTCATTGCTGGAACAACCAAGGGCAGGGAATTGCCTTCTTGGCCCCCTTGGAGGGTGGGAAGCGGAGAAGCGTGGAGGGGTCCCACCTGTGGGGAGGAGGGGACAGGAGAGGGGACCCACACCCGACCCCCTGGGGTATTCCATCCCATCCGCATCGTGCTCAGGAGAAAAGCTGAGGGATCCAAGGGGCAACTCTCTTCCTTCCGTGGCCGACGTCCAAGGAGGACCCTGCCTGTTCCTCTGCCTTTGATCCCCATCCCAACGTTCCTGACTCCAGAGCTGGAATCCAGCTCCTGTCGGTCACCCAGTCCAGTCTGGGACTTTTCCCGGTGCCTGCTGGTGACGTGGGCGTCATCCTGGGAGCTTGATAGATACAGTACATACAAAAGTGTATCTCATTATCTTCTTTTTTTGATTTTAGTATTACTACTTCATTAAAATAGTTTCGTTCATTCTAAACTCGTAAATCTCCTTGTCCCATCATCTCCTTTCTTTTTGGGGGGAGGAAGGGCCATCTATCAATCTTGTTTTTGTAAATTTGGTTTAAACCGCGACAAGGGCAAACAATGCCTTGGGAACACAATCATAACAAGTGGGACAAGGATATATCTGTACCGTAGACTGCAGTGGGCCAAGGAGACTCCCAAGTTACCCTTAGAAGACCTGAGACAACCAGAAAGATCCAGGTACAGCAGCCCAAGGCGAGCTCTGAGCTGCCATGTCTACATTGCCATGAAGAGCCATCCCATGCCAAAACACGTCCCCACAGGGGTTTATCGTCACACAACCGCTGATGACAAGGGGACAGCGAATCCTGCTCCTGTGAGAGGCCACAAGGCTTATCAGAGCTAGGTTGTTGGTTGGACTAGGTCATCTTAAATGCCCCTTCCAGCCTAGACAATACAGTGATTCTATGGCTTGGTGGTGATCGATCCGAAGGGAAGCAGGACTCAGCGTGTCTCCTGCAGCCTGCCAGGGGGGACGACTCTGCCCAGAGAAGAAACTCCCTTGTTTCCTGCAAGAATACCCTGTATACATCTGCAAAACCTTAACCGGAGGATGAATCCCTATTTGCTTAATTGAATAATTAATATAATATGTGCCCCTTGTCACAGTGCAACCAGCTGCAAAGAGAAACCTCCCTTCTGACCCGTAATGAACAGTTAGTTTGTAGTTTAATGGGACAGCCTAGCTATTGAAATGATAATTATCGCTACAGAGATCAGTGTTAGGACACATTTTTCTGATGTGAAGTTCACTGATAAAGCATCCCTGGCAAAAATATTTTGTCTAAATGTCAGCATTTAAAACCTTTAAATGTTTCTAAATGACATTTAAGGATCAAATAAATTAATACACATGCTTCCTTTTTGACAAGAGCTCCACTTCCCACTGTAACAAACAATGTTCTATGAAACTGAAAACAGACGTGCATATTGTAATTGTGGCTTTTTTTTTTTTTTTTGCCACAGCAAACATCCAAGGCAGCAATTAAATCTCCCAAGTAGTTGATGAGATATTCAAGACAGGCTCAGGAGCTCAGGCTGAGACAGAGATGCTGCGCTCTCAGGCACTCTCTCCTCCCCTGAAGCTCTAGATTCTGAGGAGAGGAAGGCTCAGTCACTTCATACCTGGAATTCCTCAAGGACATCAGGGGGAGGGAGGCAGGTTCAAACCCCAGGGAGCAGGATATCTCGCAAAAGAGAGGAATCACACTTTTCCACCCTCCTCATGTCATTATTCCTGCAGCTGCGTGGTCTCACCCATTATGCTGAAGTCTCCCTCGTTAGGAAGCAGGTGGGCTTTTTGCTTCTTCCTCTTTGTAACAAAGTACACAATGAAAACCGGAGAATGGACAAAGAACACAACAGGATGAAGCAGCCAAATCTTTTCAACGGGGACAGCGGCATTTGGCGGTGTCCAGGCTCCATTCATCCAACTGGTTTTTGGCGTTGTTCTGCCCCACAAGAGGGAGGTAGCTCCTGCGAGTGACCCTGTAACTACTGGCACACCTCACACCCGCCCAGCAACCCCAGAGGACTCTCTCAACCATTTACACGTTTCTGATGGGCCAGACAAAAGTTTCAATCAGGGCACATCATCTACATTTCTGAACGGTCATTACTTCTAATTGCAGCTCCAGGGTTCCTCCTTCCAAGCACAACCAGACCCCTTTTTCTTCGTAGTTTCTGACAAAGCTGTAAGAATCTACTATTTTCCCATTAGTGTCCCCAGTAAGTTCCTAACCATGATGATAAATATCGGACAATTAAGAGAACATTTCCATATTTGGAAAAAATAAAATTACCCAGATGATAAAATCAGTCATTTTAACCAGTTTATTCCCCTCTTACTCTTGATAACAGAATGAATCAGGTTGAGATAGTCTTTAAAATTCCACTTTCCAGCTTGATCAATACTTGGAAAATGCCCTGCTTTCACCATTAGCGAAATATCCAGCCCAGAGTGGGTCTCTGCTGAGCTACCAGGGCTCCTGCTCCTCCTGGGCCAGCAGGGGAGCCCCGCAGGTGCTTGACAACCCATTCCTGGCAGTGAACAAAATGTGTTTTTCTCACCCCAGACACAGCTTTGAAGATGACCTACAATGATATTTTTCTTCCCCTATTTCATTTTTTTTTGCTATGTGCTGTCCAAAATTCTCAGCGTTCGGTCAGGCTTGACCTTTTTTTTCCCTTAAAATCTCCACTATTTTAATAAACATTAGCGATGGTGAAAACTTAAAGCATGCAAATTGTGCTCAACCTCTTTCAGGTTATAAAAAAATACATGGTCTTCCTGTTCTATCTGTCGATGATGTTCCCTAGTCTTCTCCTCTCTTCCAGTATGTACCAAACATATGAGGCAAGGTCTCCACTACAGTTATCCCAAATTTTAAAGCAAGTTTCCTGTATTCAGAGCAAACTGTGCCCCATGGCTTAGTCCTCCTCACAGGCATCCACCTGGTTAAAATCCCCCACAGGAAAGTATCTTTAGTTCGTTCTAAACTCATAAATCCTAACTCGTAAATGAGAAATTAACTCATTCTGTAGCCTTGCTATAATTTTCTCAACCAAACCCAGTATTTTCAATAACTGAAATGTGGTTTCTTTAAAAATTTGTTACACTTTCGAAACAAAAAGCAGAGTTTTGTGTGAAAAGCAGCCAAGTTAACTTCACTGTCTGAGATACGTCTGTATTTACAATCACCAGTTAATCTTTGGCACCGAACAGCGACTGTCCTGCTCGCTCAATGTAACAAGCAAGGGAAGTAGAAGACAATTCATAGAAAAATGATATAGAAAACAATTCACGTATTCACATATTAAAGCTACTGACAATTTTACTGATGATTCTTTTTAATTAGGCATGCCTTCTTGGTATACTCCCAACTACATCAAAATTAATTACCTGTAACATCACAATCTTTTTAATTTTAACCTCTTCATGCTTCACTACTTTTCGGTGACATTACCTTTTAAAAAGAAAAAGGCTCTACTTATCAAGAGATTGCATATGGGAAACAGACAATCAATCACAAGAAAGGCAAAGATAGGGACAAACCACAGCACAAGACTTAAGCCACCTTTTTTACGACTCCTTATCACGCCCCAGCAGATCATCAATAGCTTACCAAACCCGTCCACTTTGACTTTGCTGAAAGAGTCATTTCCACAGAGTGAATTCAAAATCACCAAGATCAAGTTACAACCCCTCCTTGTGCTGTGAATCCTACTGCTTGTTTAATGTAGGCTGTTACCTTGAACCCGCTACCCATTCAGGCGATGTCGGTACGGCTGTTGTCAGGGTGGGAAGGGGTTAAAAAAAAAAAAGCAAATGAAAAGTTTAGCCATAAACTTTAGAGGGGAAATTGCACCCAAGAGAGGATTTTTATCTGTGCTTTTGAATTGCTTTCTGACTTCCAAAGCAACTCGAGATTGCCTATCAGTTCATCACGCGTCTACACTTAAATTTAATTAGAAAAATTGTTATCTGCTGCTCAGCGACACTGCAAATAACTCAGCCATAACAACTTGCCTTTTTCAATAAAAAATACACCAACAACTGCATACCTGTCACGGAAATCAATCTTCATTTTCCCTTTCCTAATCTGAGTTTCAGGTTTTACCTAAATTACTAATGAAAATTTAATACCTGAAAAATGGGTCAATTTGCTCATCTTTCAGGTACTGGCAAAAGGACTACTCAAATCCTCCGACACGAGAGAGATGCTCTTCTCATTTACCGAATAAGCAACAACCCAAGGACGTGTAGATACAGCAGTATGGCTGGAGCAACACCACGGCCCTGTCTACCGAGTGATTTCTGGGTATTAAATAGATAGGAACTCATTCCTCTTACAGCTCAACAGCTGACAGCGGATGCCATCGTTCACCAAAGACTTTAGTCTAACCAAAGCCAACCGCCAGGCTTTGCTAAATAAAGACTCTGATATATAATACTATGGTTAAGAAAGTCTATGAACTTTTTAGTGGCAAATACTGATTTGCCAGTGCTGTTTTGTCCAGTTATGCTCTGAAACAGGAGTATTTGTAAAGAAAAGGCAAAGTGATTACAGCATTAAATGTGAGAATGAGTTCATACACAAAGGTGGGCAGCTTCAGACACAAGATGTGACTACAGTGAAAGCCAGAAGTGAACAGCCCAGCCTCTAATGTACGAGAGGCGTGATCTTCCAGGCTCTGGAGCTGCTGCATTCATTACAGAATGGCTGGAGAAACGTTAAACCAAAATATAAGGTGTTACCTTTAATCATCTGTTGTACAGATTGTAAGGAAACTCTGAAATAGCAGCTATTAAAAGTTGGATTTCTCAACTGAACATTTATTTAAAACCAAAGCATGCTCATGCTTGTACCTCTTTCCTATAAAGTCCTGAAACCATGAGATACAAAGAACCCATGGTTCACTACTGGGAAATGCAGGAGATCTCCTCAGGCAGGATGAAATACAGTTGAAGTCCCAGATGAATAGGGCACAGCTACTAAGGAATTTGCTGCGTCCCCATGTATTGATTACTGAGAATCACACATACAGATTCACACCTCAGATCAGCTCCTAACACAGGAAGAGATAAGGAAACAGTGCAGGAAGGACACGGACCCATTGGAATGAGATTAGATTAGATACTGGAAAGAAATTCTTCACTGTGATAGTGGTGAGAGCCTGTCCCAGGTTGCCCCGAGAAGCTGTGGCTGCCCCATCCCTGGAGGGGTTCAAGGCCAGGCTGGATGGGGCTTGGAGCAACCTGGTGTGGTGGGAGGTGTCCCTGCCCAGGGCAGGGGGGTGGAACTGGATGATCTCTAACGGTCCATTTCAACTCTAACCATTCTATGATTCTATTCTTTTTAATCTGTCTCCATCCCTTAATTTACTGAAGAAGGAATGCTATTTCTTTTCCAAGTTTCTTTCTCCTGGATGCTCTAAAGCAGTGGGATTACACTGGCAATGAAGAACCCAGGTGCTTTCTTCATCGTCTTTGGCTGATGAAGATGGAAGAGACAAGAAAATTAATGGATCTCTTTGTTACCAGAGAAACAATTTATTTTCCTGGAGAACAATATCAAGATTTACACTATGTCTTCTGAGAATTTATTTGACTCACGACATTATTAATAATAATATTAGATGTGCTGCAGGCAGGGAGGAGTGCTCTGTAATTACTGTTTATGCGCTTGTAAAAGCCTGGTTTGCTTTTTTGCTTTTTTTTTGCCTCACCACCCTCACACCAAAGAAATTCT
>VZRU01002478.1:620-13122 GCA_013398155.1 Pedionomus torquatus
CCTGCTCTGGTGGGAGGTGTCCCTGCCTGTGGTATTTAAAATCCCATCCAACTCTAACTATTCTATGATTCTGAATAGCACTAAGTGTATCTGTATTTTGCTACTTGCCTTAATGGGTTAGATGGGGTTTAGGTTATAGTCAGTTTTTTAAATAGTCTGCTAAATAAATTATAACTAGATTACTTAGAAGTGTTTGGTATTTTTGCACATTCACTATAAAGTTGTAAGCTTTGCCCCTGTAGGAATGTTGGTACGTTGCAACATATTGTGTTTTACCCACAGTTCTCTCTTCTGTCACATTCTTTTCTACTCTTAAAAGAATAAACAACAGCTTTTTTTCCCTCAAAACTTCCCTGCTATAGAACTACTTTCCTCGTGGCTTTTTTTTTTTCTTTTTTTTCCCATACCATCCTTTGGTTTAAAGCCTAAGACTGTTAATGGATAAACTTCTGAGAACTCTGGGGTTTGCTTGGTGCTTCAAAGCTGTAAATCAGATCTGTGCCCCATGGGAAAGGTTCTAAAGGTTCTTGGGCTTCCTGGCAGAGCATTTGGTGATAAACATGAGAATTATCAAAATAATGCACAGAGATGTGATGTGGTGTGATCTAGTGGTTCTGTGCATGATACTTTTTTTAAAATACGATAGGAAACTGAAATGTGGGTGGATTCATCTTGATCCCACTTTTCAACTAAATATGAACTTCAAAATGGGACTATATGATGACTGTTCAGGTCCTTTTATTCCCTTACGTTTCTCTTTAAGACTGTGCGTTTTGTGAGCAGTGTGGGTTATTAATTGCTGTTTGCATAACAGTTAATGTGCATATCTTGAACTAAATTATTTAAAATGCAGTAGCTCTTAGGATAGAGCTTTCCATTTTAATACCATGCATTTTTTTTTTTTTTAAAAAAACTGTGCTACTTTAAGTGAACAGACCTAAACTAGGTCCTATGTTCTGTTAGTTTTCCCAAATAATTGTAGGTTCAGACACGGAATCCTGGGAAGCACTTTCCCTTGATACTGAATATTGGAAACTTTTGCTGAAACAGCTGGAGGATTGTCTGATACTTCAAACACTGCTGCACAGCAAAGTGAGCAAAAGGACAAAACGAGTTTCATCGCTCCAGACTGAGCCTTTGGGCAGGCTTTCTGTAAAGAAGTTACTTGAATCTGGAAAAGGTACACTTGTTTTCCCTTGGAAAGATGGTTGATTGTTTTCCTGATCGACTTCTGAGCAATCCTTGCCTGAATTTATGATATACACTGCACTGGAATTTGTTCTGCTGGTTACTCTCTGTAACTTAAAAAGCAATGCAAACCACATAGAACAGCATTTTAAAATTGTAAGAGGGTATTGCTGTAAAGACTGCATTTTAAATCTCTGAGTTAATTAGGACGTTTTTTAATTGGTAAAGTTATCTGTATGTAATTAATGGTATTTGTTAAAATTTCTGTCTCTTTTCCTGTCCTTTGATTCTGAACCATAAATTGTTTGGGATACATTGACTATACCTTATTAACCTTTTAAAATATTTTTTAACATCCTAGGAGGCATTGCTGACACTGTAGCAAAGTGGGTTTTTAAGCAAGGCTTCAGTCCTCTTGTACTGAATTTAGCCCAATACAAACACAGAACAGAGAGTGATGAAGAATCTGTAGAAACACACACTAATATCTTTCTTGAGGAATCAGAATTGGACGCAGGCTTGGAAACAATTCTAGGTAAGGAAATAACATGATTTTTTTGGATCGTAAGTGCCTGCAGAGTTGTTTTACTTGCTGTGAGGCAATAGAAATTACAGTAGGAAGAGGTCCGTCTTGTAACTTCAGATTTTCTTTTTCTAGAGTTGCTGCAATTAGCATATCAGCAGTTCCCGTGTAGTCTTGAGGTGGATGTGCTCCACGCACATTGCTGCTGGGAATATGTGGTACAGTGGAATAAGGACCCAGAGGTAAAAATATTTTCATTTGCAGGGAGCAACAGTTATGACCAGGTCTATAGAAGCAGTTTCACAAGTTTATAGTAGCTCATAAAATCTTTCGTTCCGAAGGTTGACTTTGGAAGCACAGTAGCTGCTGTTTTTCTGGGCAAAGGGCCAGGCAGAAATGGAATTGAGAAAGGGAAGGTGGGTTCTGAGGGGATGGCACCTCGTGAAGTCAGGGCTGTGTGTTCCTGAGCCCCTGGGTTCTCAGCAGTGCAAGTGTGCAAACTGGATTCAAATAAGTAGTATGAAGAAAGCTTTTAAACTGCTTGGTACTTGGACAAAATATGGTCAAGTACTGGAAGTTAGGGATAGATACAGTAAAACAGATCACAGAATGCTCAATTCGTTAGACTAGAACCCATTCAATTTGAAAGGTTAAAGAGATTTCTTGAATATTCTTAAATTCCCTGACGACTCTTGGGAACTGTCATGGGAGAGAGGAAAATAAATAAATAATTTTCTCTGCTGCTCTCCTAGAGCTTCTCTAATACTGGAAAATGTTATCCTGCATTCAGATGGTACTAAAATTGAAATTATCACTCCTTAGATCTGTGCAACATAATACCTTGCTATAGAACAAGTGGTTCCTTTGAAAATGTTAATAACTTACTACATCGTAACAAAATGGAGTAAAAATCAGTCTTTCTAGCACAAATGGATTCTGTATTTGAAGAATGACCGTAGTCCCTGGAGATACCTCTCGGCACAGTCTGTTATAGCAGTGCATATGCTGAAACGAAGCCCTGGAAATAGCATTGAAATCACAGTGTGTTTCATCGTTGGTGAGATGCATTTTGCCATGTGCGCATATGTTTGTCAGAGAGTAGCAGACAAGATTGCGATGTCAGAATAACCTACAAGTTTTGTAGCTGTCAAGAAATAATAGCTTTAAAATAGTCTGCCTGTGCCCTTTTAGAGTTAGTAGTTTACGTTTAAACCAAGTTTTGAATAATGTAATAACTTTCTCTTTTTTGTTTTACATAAGGAAGCCTGTTTTCTCATTAGGTCTATAGATCATCTAAGATGCATCACTAATGCTCACGTTCAGCACGGTAAGTATGAAATATTATTAAAAGAAATCTTTTTTCATATTGTAAAACAACAGAGTAAGTGACAGTTTATCAGCTGGTGTAAATGTATGCAGTTTGTAGTACTGATGGGCATTTTGTCCAAAAAAATGCCCCAAAACTTTCTGCTAACATTCAAGCCTTTGTTTTTCATGTTGAAACTCAGTTTCCATTAGAAACAGAAAAAGAAGTGTGTTAAATAAAGTTAATGTATTTAACTAAAACCATTTTAAAATAAAACTACTCTGAAAAATTTTTATTTGTATTTAAATAGCGGTACATGCTTATTGCAATTACTTTTAGTGCATTTCTTGATACACTGTTTTAGTGAATGTGATGACAGTTGTCCTTGTTGTAGACGATGTCTGCAAATAAACGCGCTCTGCCTACAGCAGAGTCTTAAACTTTCCTGCTTACACCAGCCTTTCTGTGCACCTACAGTGCTTAACATAGTCTGTGTAATGTAATCATTTTAGCAAATGACTCGTTTTACTTCTGACTTTATTATTCCTGAGAAATCAGAAATCTACAGGCCAGCTAAAAAGTAGCAAAGTGACTGCCCATTCCTTCTTGCTTCGTTCACCCTCTTTTTTCAATTCCCCCCCATTAAGGGGAACCCTGGCCTGTGGCTTTTCACTCCATACCTGTAAAATCTCTTTTCTACTTGCATGGAGTTTACAAAGTTGTGATTGTTGTAGGTATCGCCCTGATGATGTGGAATACGTTCATAGTAAAAAGGCTTTCTTCTGCTACATATCTAATGGACAAGGTGAGTGCAGGTCTGTGATGGTGGTTTTGAGGATGAATTCTTACTATTATCTGAAATGTGAAACCAGTGTTTTTAAAACATTGTTTGGTTGCTGTTATTTTTAAACTAAATTTGGAATATCAGCTTTAAGCATGAACCCCCCTGCTTAATTTTGTTTATTATATAGCTAACTTGGAATTGATGAAGGAACACAGTTTAAAATTCGGAATCCATGGAATTTTCAACAATAGGCAGCTATAGTTGCTGTTCAGCACTGGCTGACTCAAGCAAAAGGCTTGTGCATGCTGTTAGCTTTTCATTGCTAAATAAAAAACATTTGTGAAACAGTTTGAAACTATGTATATGTGAGTATATTAAATGTTTCATTAAAAAACAACAAAAAAGGGTTTTCTCTTTGCTGATTTCCTAGTAAATTATTACCCAGAAACTTTAAAGTTCTACAAGCAGCAGCTTTTCCAAATGAGGTGGTTCCAGTTCTGCATTTATGAGCTCTTATTTTACAAAATGAAGAGCATTGAGATTGTTTTTGAGTGTTTTTCAGCTGTTGCTCAGTAATATTACTAACCAGGAGATGACTGAGGTGTCTCTTCCTGAAGAGTTCAGATGGGCAAAGTCTGGAAACCATGTAATAACTTCCTTACTAGACCTTCTGCACCTCAGTGAAGGTGCTGAAGCATTTCTTTTTCCTTTCCTCTTCCCTTGGTCCCTGATGTTTCTTTCTAATATCATGTTGGTGTTACAGTTCTAGACCTATATTGGAGAAATCACTGGGAATTTTTTACCTACCTTTGAGAATTGAGTGAGGACAGGGGGGCTTTATTTCTAATCGTAGCCTTTTAGAAGGATAAACTAATTATTGATATCAGCGATGTGAGAATTGTATGATCTGTATCAAATCTTCTGTTGACAGCAGGCTATGAGATGTTTTGCATTATGTAGCTATAATGAATTACTTTCTCATTTAATATTAGGAAAATAGTATTAAAAGGTAAAAACGGGGGGTAACAGATACCTTAGGATAAAAAATATTTATTTAATTATGCTGAAATTTGTTTGGCTTTTTTTGTAAATAGGTTGGAAAAGCTCCAAAGGACAGATTGTGCAGACGGGCAAGTAATACTACCTTTCTCTAAATCGGAAGAAATAAATAAAAATGTCTTAATTAAAGTACTAGTTTGTGCTTTTGAAAGTTTGAGAAACATTCTAAAATACATCCATAGAGAAAATGTTATGAATTTTAAGAAACATAAACTAATCTGTATGTGACAAAGCAAGTTAGAACAGTATTATAACTTGAATATTACAAAAGCTGGACTTGAGACTAACGTGACAAATTACTATTATTTTCCATGCATAATTTCATTAGTTAAAAACTTTTTGGAAAACAACTGATACACTCAGAAAATTAAATTTACTAGATGTGATTACTTGAGGACTGTAGTCTCCTTTAGAGATACAGTATTGTAAATGCCTACATTTAGCTTTCTTCCTATTTTCACCCTGTTATTTCTAATTCTTTGTTGTAATTCGGTGAATATTTGTTTACCTTTCAGGTTAATAAACTGAGTTTAATGTGTTTTACATTAATGCCTGTTTTCTCAAACATATAGAGCTAATATAAGACTGTTTCAATTCCAAGTGGAACAATTTAAATCATACTGTTTATCAACAGGATGTAGGTATGGGTGACACAGCAATGACAGCGTTTCTTGGCTGCTGTTCAGATCTTCTGCAAACATTGCTAGAGGTAAATTTTTGTTTTTCCTGTAGAAAGTAAGGAACCAATTGATTGAAATGTAATTTTAATGGACATGGTTGTAGTGATCTCTGTAGCGTTCAGTTCAGGCAACTATTAATGAACTTTTAGACAATATGGAATTTTCATTTCACTGCAGAAAGCCTGTGATAAAGCAGTGTCTTCTCCACAGAAGGCCACTGTGTGCTCCCTTTGTGCATGGCTCCTGTTCTGTGTTCCCTGGGCAGGCTGATGTCAGCAGCGATGAAATGCAGGCCCCTGTCTTGGATACGGAGGACGCCTGGGTGTCAGTTGAGGGACCGGTGTCGATAGTGGAGCTTGCCCTGGAGCAGAAGCGCATCCACTACCCACTTGTTGAACACCAGTTTGTGCTGTGCACCATCCTCTATGCCATCATGAGGTTTTCTATGAAGAGCGTGAAACCGCTTTCGCTCTTTGACAGCAAGGTATGTCTTTTGAAAGTGTACATCTCTACATTGCTGTCCTTCCTCAGGGTGCCTATTACCTATGCCAACTTTTAGTCTTTAAATGTTTTGTGCATAATTTTATGACAGACATTTAGTCTGCTCTGGTGTGTTAATGAAGTTGTCACCAGCACCCGAACTCGGTGCTGTTCCTTACAAATAACAGATTGGTAGTGACCTCAGAAAATCAGCTTCTTAATAATTAGCCAGCCTGAAAGTACTACATGGTAAGAACTCTGGAAGACAGGTTTCTCTAGTTGCTTTGAGAAGTGCCAGATCAGGGAAAACAAATACTGAAGGTCAGAAATGTTATAGAGTCGTTGAATTGTCTAGGTTGGAAGGGACCTTTCAGATTATCTAATCCAATTATCAACCTAACTGATAAAAAAACATCACTAAACCATGTCACTAAGCTCTATGTCAACCAGTCTTCTAAATACCTGCAGGGATAGTGCCTCAACCACTTCCCTGGGTAACTGATTCTAATACTTAATAACCCTTTCAGTGTAAATTTTTTTCCTGATATCCAATCTTAACCTCTCCTTGCACAACTTGAGGTCATTTCCTCTTGTCCCATTGCTTGTGACTTGGGAGAAGAGATTGACCCCTGCCTCTGTACAACCTCCGTTCAGGTAGTTGTAGAGAGTCATAAAGTCTCCCCTCAGCCTCCTTTTCTCTAGGCTGAACAGCCCCACCTCCCTCAGTCTCTCTTCATAAGACTTGTTCTTCAGACCCTCACCAGCTTCATTGCCCTGCTCTGAAACGGCTCCAGCACCTCAATGTCTTTTTTGTGGTAAGGGGCTCAAAACTGGACATAGCACTCAAAGTGGGGCCTCACCAGTGCCAAGAAGAGGAGGACAATCACCTCCTGAGTCCTACTCACCATGCTGCCACCAGGGCACACTGATAACTTGTGTTCAGTCGACAGTTGACCAACACCTCGAGGTCCTTTTCTGCCAGGCAGCTCCAGCCGCTCTGCCCCAAGCACTGCATGGGGTTTTTGTGACCCAAGTGCAGCACCTGGCACTTGGCCTTATTGAACCTCATTCTATTTGCCTTGGCCCATCAATCCAGCCCGTCCAGATGCCTCTGCAAAGCCTTTCTACCCTCAAGCAGGTCGACACTTGTTGTCTGCAAAATTACTGAGGGTGCACTTGATCCCATTATCCAGATAATTGGTGAAATGTATGTTAGTGCCTCTTGTGTCCTGTTGTATCCTTTATTGCTGATGATTATTCCAGAATATGGAGCGCCTAGAAGAGAATGAACAGTTTATATGTATATAATACATATAAACGACTTAAAAAAAAAAAAAAGAGAAAACAGAAAATCAAGGTCACTGCATTTTACATGCAGTATATCTCCAATCAGAGCTTGACCCTGGTACAATACAGGATCCACAAACTGAGCTTTCCTCCTCCTAGCTCTATCATGCCACAATTCTGAAAAAATTTAAACAGGAACTACTGATGTATACTGTCACGTGATTCCTGCGGGGGAGAAAAATTTAGTAGTGTGCAGATTTTGTAGGCTGCTTAGTATTGGATGAAAATGTATTCTTTTTATTCTCTTGTATCTTTGAGGCCTCTCTTTTCAATTTTAGGGCAAAAATGCATTTTTCAAAGACCTTACTTCAATTCAGCTGCTACCTAGTGGGGACATGGATCCAAATGTGTTATCCCTACGACAACAGGTAGGTGTAACTTTTGTACTGAAGGTTCTTAGACTTCCTAAATTTAAATAATAATGAAGTAACCTGCAATTTTTGCTTTCAAGTTCTTGGTCAAAGTTGTGAGTTCAGCGGTTCAAGCACTATGCTCATCACAAAAGGCCAAAGAAGTCTCAGAGGAGGAGTTGTTTCCTTTTGAAAAGGGAAAGAATTGGCCAACTTTGGCTGCAGACCTGGCTCAGTATCTTCAAATCTCTGAGGATGTGGTCAGAAGGCATTACGTCTGTGAACTGTATAGTTATGGGATAGATCATCTTGGTGAAGAGGTAATAACAGCTTTTAAGGACTTTAATTCAATACATCATTGCGTAGATATTCTGCTAAAATAAGTTCTTTGCTTACTTTAGATGCCTGGAAGGGTTAGGGGAGTATTATCAGGCTGAAAAAATGCCCAGAAAAAGTCAGAGGCTGGAAAAGTACTTTTTCAAGACCAGTAATTACTCTCATTTCCCTTCTTCCCAACAAGAATCTGTGTCTAGCAACGAGAGGAGACGTGACAGGGTGTTATTCTTCTGCTCTAAACCTGTACAGCCTTCTTTATTTTACACTTAGATAATTTCAGGAATCTCTTCTTCTAGGAAAATTTTACTAGTCCTTGGACAAGAAAATCCTTCCATTTCTTAAGGGGAAAAGTAAATGATATTATATGGAACTTCAGAATACAGTGCTGAACTTGAAATTAAATCCTGCTGATCACTATGTAATGTACAGAGTAACTGCTTTTTGTTCGCTCTGCTGAAGCTTTTAATAACGTGCTTAACTACAGTAACAGGTCACACAATATAGAGGTCTCCAACCTCTTTGTCCTTTAAGTGTTGAGAAGCTTCTTTTGATATGGCTTTTCAAGCCTCCAGGTAGATGAGCTGTGCCACACGGGAATGGTTTCTAGTTCCTTCCCTCTTTCTATTTCTAGGCCTTTCTCCAGGTGAGTGACAAAGAAGTGCTGGCGTCGCAGCTGCTCGTCCTGGCCGGACAGAGACTGGCCTTCTCTCTACTCCATGTACAGACGAAGGAGGGGATGGAACTGCTGGCTCGGCTGCCTCCCACGCTCTGTACTTGGCTGAAAGCGATGGTAAATTAAGCTCAGTTTATGAAAACCGGTTGATTTTTGGAAGCTTCTGTTCACCAGGGCAGAGAATACATCTGGATGGCCCTTTCTTACTAATGGAAGCACAAATTTGTTCTTGTTTTCCTGGTGCTGGTTTTGTTTCTTGAAGTATGAGGGCATTCCATGGCCAAAAGCATCAGCTTAATTGAGTTAATTAGCCTTAGTAATACGTTTTATACATGTTCAGGAGGATTTATATGCAGATGGTCGCCTGTGAAATTACTCTAATGTTTTGTTTATTCTTTCATACAGGACCCCCAGGAACTTCAAAATGTAGAAGTGCCAATTGCAACAACGGCTAAACTAATTAACAAAGTGCTTGAGCACTTACCGGAGAACCATGGGCAGTATGGCCTTGCCTTGAACCTGATAGAGGCCATGGAAGACATCCGGTCATGACACTGGTGGTGAGCCCAGCGCTGCTATGAAGAGGTAGAATGTGTGATTTTACACAGTGAGGATCAACTTTACAGAGAGAAACTTCTGTGTGGCTCATGTTAAACAACAAAAAGAACAATGTTCCCCATCCCAGACTCTCAGACGGTAATTCTAAATTGGAGTAATTTTAAAATTCTGCATTAGTACGAAGACGTTTAGTTTCTAGTACACTTGTCAGTAGCTGAAATGCTTTGTTATTTATTTCTGACTTGAGTGCTTTTTGCAGTAGTCTAAATTGGGTATATTTGACAGCAGTTTTAGTCTATTTACAAAAACACATCTTGTGAAATTCTGTATCTCCTGCCGGCAGTGACTGCTGCACTTTCAGTGTTCCATGTATGATTTGTTTTTCAAAACAAGCTGTAGAACTACACTCAAGGAAGAGCTTCAGTCTCTGAAGTTACCATATGAAGCCAGTGCTGCTTTTTCAGAGGCTGGAGCTGGTGTAACTACATCACAGGTGACAGTGATGACTACAGGGGGGCTGTATGCAAAGGGTGAACAGCCCATGTTAGGATCAGATGGGGAAGGAGAACCCGCTCCTCCAAACACAAATATGGAGTCATCTTTTAGTCCAGATCTCCCAATATTGTCTCTAGTGGGCTTCAGCTAAAACTGGATTTGCATCCTCCTCCTTTATTATTAAGCGCCGCTGAGTTTAAGTAGGTCAAGGAATGTCTTACTGTAAGATTGTTCGCCCATCTTATTGCTGTAGAAGACGTAGTATGCTATAAAGCTCTGCACATGTTATCTTGTAGTCAAAACCTGCTTAAATAGTTGACCCAACTTCACTGAGGATCCATTGTACTGAGTACTTTAGCCTTAAAAACCACACTTTTATTTATGGTACCTACAGGGAATCATACAGTGAGTATCTTTCACTATCAGAGTGGTATTAAACATGATTATCTTGCATCAGTTAGTACTGTTTACTTTCTACCTAAAGGAAGCCAGGAGAGAAAACTGAAATTATGTAAACTTTTTTTGTCTTGGAAGTCAGCTGAAATTTCTAGTTCCATCCTGTAACCTCCTCCTCTTGCATTTTATGTAAGAAACATTTGTTGTATTCTGCCTTGCTGGAGACAGAATTTGGTCTTACCTTTCTGAAGTCTGTGCTGCTGTCATCTCGGGTGGCTTTACCGCCTGGCCTGGCAGCACTTCAGACTTCTGCAGAAATGAGGATGCCAGAGATTTGATCATTGTGGAACTTGAGGAAACCCCAAAATGTTTTTTAGTTGTATTACGTTCCTGTATCCTGATAGAGCTGTGTAAAGGATTTTACTGTATCATGTTGGAGCTGACACACTACACCAATCAAATCTGTAATGTATTGTAAGTAATACTCTGTATATAGTGCTATTTTGTGTCTGATTCGCTGTGGATTTGTGTAAATTGATTAAATAAAATTTGAGGTTTCACTGTGTTTTTTCCTTCTTTTTAGGGAATGGTGGTTACCACATTTTTCTTCTGTTTTACAAGAGGAGTAGGTGCTCCAATGGAGAGAGGACCGGGTCTCTAGGGTTCAGCAGAACTACCTGCTGACAGGATAAGAATTAGACAATACCTGTTTCACTTGTAGGGAAATCAGCTTCAAAAGAACACAGGTTCCTAACACCAAGCAAGTTGGTCAGTTATTTTGAACCAACCTTTTTATTAAGTTGAAAAGTGATATACACAGTTAGGTATATCAGCATAAGCTTTCCCCCCAGAGCATATGATAGTTCTGTTCAGGCTGAGCTTAAGCATCTGCTTCTACCAGCCTTGGCACACAGACCCTCTGCTGAGCCACCACAGCTGGGTACTCCAATAGTCACGCCTTCAGAGTGTGTGTGCTTTGTCTTCACATGCTCCGCTTTCCAGCTGCCATTTCCAGGTGCCGTGGGCAGGGAGCGCTGGGGGAGTTGGAGGCGTCTCCTGCAGGAGAGTGTTTTGCTTTGGTGATGGGCAGGGCGATAGCTTTATATGAAGAGTCTTCTTGGGTATCACCGCCTGTTGAAGAAAGCGTTATCACTAAGATGGCGTAGGTGTAGTTGGCAAACTCAACTCCGCATGTGAAGCAAACAACAAAGAATGTTGTGCTGAGAAGAACCATCTGCTTAGTGGAGTGTCCTGTCTGGAACTGTTCTCTTACCTTCCAAATTAATCAGAAAGTTCCCTTTGATGATGTTTGCATCTGTAGGTGTTTCTTTAGGTAGCTCACTCAGCAGGGTTGTCTGGGAGGTCATCATTATTTCATTCAGCTGTGAAATGCTAGAAATTTCTTCAGCCTGCAGCGTCTCATGAAGTTCAATAAAGGGAAATGCCCAGTCCTGCCCAGGGGGAAGAATAGCCCCAGGCACCTCTATAGACTGAGGGCCAGCTGGTGGGAAAGCAGCTTAGGAGAAAAAGGCTCCTGCTGGACATGCAGCTGACTGCAAGCGAGCACTGTGCTGGCCCAGAGGTGGCTGCCAGCATTCTGCGTGGGGCTGAGCAGTGCCAGCAGGTCGACCCTTCCTCGCTACGCAGCTCTGGTGAGACGCATCTGCAGTGCAGGGCTCAGTCCAGCAAAGGGCCATACAGAGGATGAAGGACTGGAGCGTCTCTTGTACCAAGAGAGGCTGGGAGCTGGGACTCTCAGCCCAGAGAAGGCTTGGCAGGGGTTCTTATTAATGTATATAAGTCCCTAATGGCAGTGTGTAAACCAGACAGAGCGTGGCACTTTAGGTGATGCCCGGTGTCAGGAAAAGAGGCAGCAGAGAGAAATTGAAAGATGAAATTGTAAGAAAACCCAAGTCCACTTTTTTTTTTTTTTTTTTTTTTTTAACTGTGAGAATGGTCAAACACCGGCAGAGGCAGCCCAGAGAGGCTGTGGAATCTTTGTCCTCAGAGCATGCAAAACCCCACTGGCCACCATCTTGGGCAACTTGCTCCAGCAGAGCCAGCCTGAGCCCCTTCCAGCCCCAGTCTGGGATGTTCTGGCAAGTGCAAAGAAAGTTTACAAAAATTAGTTTTTGGGTTTTTTTGCACAGACAACACTATTGTTAGCTGTGGGGTTTTTTTACCTCTGTTAATTTAAAGAGCAATCAAGGCGCAGTTACAATGGCGACTTCGTATTCCAAGGTGTTTCTGCCAGGGATTGGACCCAAGAGGGTCTCAAGAGCCCCTCATTGCACAGGTTCCTTCCACAGGATGTTGGTGCCGAGGCA
>VZRU01002484.1:2777-85859 GCA_013398155.1 Pedionomus torquatus
AATTTAAACTCAACAATTTTCAGCCATTCAGCACCTAACAGAGATTCAATTGAAGAGAACATTGGTTGATTCAGTGAAACATAAATTTGAAATGTAACAAGTGTATGGAGGAATTTCTTGCACTGTGAGTTTTTACATGATTCTGAAATCCTTGAATCTTGTCATATGCCATTGTACTCTTTTTGAAAATATTACTGGATAGAAATATTTTTTTTCTTCTCTGTTTAAAAGCCTCTTTATGTAATCAGTTTCTGATTTCCATGTGCGTTTGGTGAGTCTTCGAAACGTGATAAAGCACTAATGTGTTTCTTTCCATAATGATAGTGCTGATCTTTCTGTTTCTTAGTTTCAACACTGATAAAATAGAAGTGCTTTTATTTCATGCAGTTGACCTATTGCCAAATGCATCTGAGCTCTCTAGAAGTCTCAGAATTGAAACTTTTTTTATAGATATGAGTTAGAATATGTATGTATATATGAATAAAAGCTACATGAAAAGTAAGAGTTTAAATTATAGAGACATGCAGTTTTCATGTGTTTAACATCAACATGGAAACCCTGAAAGCCTATTATCTTCATGGAGTGGTCAACTTTCTAAGCCAAGGAGATGGTTTTAAGCTGGTAGAGCCTCTTTTATTTATTCCATTTGAAGTGTACGCAAAAAATCTCAAGGCATAATATTCTATTTCTTCAAAATCTAGTTAAATACAGATTACAGTTGTAAAATTTTACATCTTTTTTGGATCGTGTTGGAGCTGACATAGCTTTGCTTCTTGAAGAAGCCAAGGATTTAAAATAGTAAAAGGTAGAATAGCAGTCAAAGTCTTAGATCATGGTTTAGATCTCATGGTTTCAGAGTGCTTCTACGTTAATGTTTTTGTTCAGATCTGGAGTGCATTTTTGAAGCAAGTCTTCATTCTTTCCACTTACTCTGCCCAGGTTTGCATTACGCAGCAGTCTTGTAGCCCACAAGCTGAATCACTTTCTTGTGAAGCTGAAGCAGATGTGTGTCAGGTGCTAATTGGCATTTAGTGTATGGCTCAAACTGGAGATAAATTGAAGTAAAAAAAATCAAAACTCTCAGAAGTGAAGTGAAAGCGTATGTAATGAACATTCCCAGCTGAGGAATGAACAACACCAGCTGTTCAGTTTTATATGTTTCTTTTTATCACACCTCAGTACTTTTTAATATAGATATAACCTCTGTGTTCCAGACTGCTTTCCATAAATGGGAAGGAAATATTGACACCATTATGTTACAAGGGGAGCTAAGCTGCTCTGGAGGAAGACGTAGACCTGGAGGGTGAGGGGTTGGAAAAAAAATCCCAGAGCTTGTGTGATGGAGATTTCAGTTTGTGAGCAATGTGGCAGGACACCCTGGTCTGTTATATGTGTTGGCACAGCACAGGAGTGCTCTGTGTGCGTGTTGTGTTATGGCACTGCATGGGGTTAGCAGAGCTAATTAAAAATGAGCTTGTCTGTCTTTTGGAAAGAGCAGTGATACCAAGACTAAGCAACTCAGGTAAAACACTATCCTATTTCTTCCTGTAGTTGAGCCATGTAAGTTTCTGCAGAGTTATGCTGGAAACGGATACATCAAGTTTTTTTGCCATGTTTCCTGCTTGTTCTGAGTGGAAGCATAGTTAGGAACAGCTATGTTGAACCACTTTTATTGCTGAACTATCTGACTTCTCCCTAGTCCTTGTTAGAATTCTTATTTTATTGGTGTACCGTCTGTCTCTTGGTGCAAACAACTGTTGGAAATAAAAAAACATACAGGAAACAGAGTACACATTGGCTGAGATTTGCTGGGTGTAAAGAATAAAACTACAGCAGAAGGCATTCTTAGAATGATGCTCTCCCCAAGACACTAACCTTTACTGGGCTGCTCTTGAAGCTCCCTGGTGTCGAAAGGGTTGTTCTCTTAAGATGTCTCTAATAGTGAGCAATGTGAAGCTACTTAATGCGAGGAAGCTTTGTTTCTTCATTGTGGATGCATTGGTGATCAGACCAGTCTAATTCCTGTTAAATCTAGAATCTTTTAATAATCTCTTTTGCATGTAAAACGGTGTTTTACTCTGCAACAAAACCTGTGGAGATAGCTGGAGAGGAGCTCCTTACACAAAAGAAACATTGAAAGTGTTTCCTTAGGCGTTAGGAATTCCTTGCATTTCATTTAGCCTCTATGAAAGCGTTCCTGGTTCTTGTGATTAAATAATGTAGCAATAGACAATATGCAAAAGGAAGGTGTTGTGGTTTGCGTAATTTTGGGGATGGCATGTTCTAGCCTACTAGGATTTATTCTGCCTTGTATTCTATTTGGAAATCTACGTTTGTTTTCTTAATTTAATGAGGAGAACTCTTAACCTTATTTGTTGGCTATTAACTTATAGATTCAGATGAGAATGTGAATTTTAGGGTTTTTTTCCATGGTCTTAAATGGTATCTTTTTAATTGTGAATAATGAATGACTTGTTTGTCTTGTCTTCATTACTGTTGCAAGGGTCATTCTGATCCCAGCAAATAATGAACATCTACTTGGCTTTATACCGTGTACTCTGACTACTTTGAGGGAGTTTATGCCAGCTTTTTGTTTTTATACTTAGTGGGAGAGAACTTGCACAACTGGCACCCAGCTTCATTTAACACTTCAGGAATCCTTACTTGGTCTTGACACTTTAAATAATTTCATTCATACACCAACTGCTTTAGGCTTCTATTGAGTCTTATTAATAAGTCTGTCCTTTCAAGGGAGTAAGACAGATGTGGCTCAAAGCTCAACTGAAAGTGGGGTTTTTAATTCAGGTTTCTTTGTTACAGTGTAGTGAACAGCAAGCATTATACTCATCTGCCATTCATCAGCAGGCAGCACAGGGGAGTCAATTGCCAGACAACTTGAATAAAAACTGGGATTTTCTTCTGTTTAATTCCTTATGTGTTATACCATGCACTCTCCTATTAGTTATTTTTCTCTCATAGACTATTTCAATTGAGAACTATTGAGTCTATGCTAAATATGCACTCAGTCTGTTCCTTAAAAACTTCGATACTACCTTGTCTGCATATTTGCCCATGCAGCACTTCAAGATCATTTAATTTATGATGGATGTTCTATCTTTTAGCATGTTTTGTACTGATTTATTAGTCCTGCATTTAATTTACTGCTGTTACGTTACTTGCATTGTTTGATGTGTTTGAGTTTTCATAGGGTTGTTCTAATCTTTAGCACAAAGTCTGCTAATACAATGTTATTTCTCAAAAAAAAAAAAAGACAACTCTGACCTAGTAGAATGAGTTTAACTTGGATTAGTATGTCATGTCATATGATCATGTGATTTATTTTTTTTTTCTTAATTAGGTCTTTCAGCCCAGTTTTCATATAGATACCTCTATAAAACAATTAATGTGATTCTACTTCGGAGAGATTAAAGATTAAAGCCCAGCATATAGTTAAATACATTAAAGTTTGGGGGGGTTCTAAATATGTTTAGTACCTTTCCTCTGGAAATACTAATAGTATTTTAAAATGATAGGATTTTTGTAGTGAAAACGTTTTGTGTTAACTGGTGTTTTTCACTGAGTGTAGACAACTGGTGGAAAAAGATATTAAAAGGGGTAACAAATGGAAAATATCTTTAAAACTATGCTTTTAAAGATCTTGCTTAATGGATTTGGTGTATTTGTAGTCTCAAGGATAATTAGAGCTAGAAAAGTGATAGAAATGGACTTTCATGTCTCCCATGAAAAGGGAAGAGTATAGTAAAGTAGAAGAGATGGGGAGGCTGAAAAAAGAGTTTGGGGGTCCTGCAAATGCTCAGCATCTATGAAAAACCAGCAGTCCTTGTTAACCTAATTAACCATTGGGTTTTTTACTCCAAAGAGGCCCACTGGGAGTGCTGGCCATGTTCTGTTAAATTCAGTTAAATGCCATTTGGTTATTGTCTGTGATCTCCAATTATGTTGAAATAGAAACTGCGTTGTTCTTCCGTGCTAAGAACTAAAGTAAAATGTATTACAGAGCAAATTAGTTACTCATTTTAAAGGGTTATGTCAAACAGTGTTGCAGTCAATAGTGCTTTAATATATGTATTGATTTC
Organism: Pedionomus torquatus; assembly: GCA_013398155.1. Taxonomy (NCBI): domain Eukaryota; kingdom Metazoa; phylum Chordata; class Aves; order Charadriiformes; family Pedionomidae; genus Pedionomus; species Pedionomus torquatus. Next base: position 6,875 of record VZRU01002484.1, read on the forward strand.
TGCATGGCTACTTTTACAGCAGTCCAAATGGGTCTTCTATCAGAATATGCCAGCATTAATTTAACTGTGAATATCACACACAACTAAAATGGAATTGTTACCAAAAATATTTGGGTTTGATTGGAACACCCTGGACTGTGTTTTCTCAAGAACAATCAGTGTAGATATATGGAATTAGGTTAATAAAGGAAAAAATTGTTTAAGCCATTGGGGTACCAAACAATTCTCACCTGACTGTGTACATGACTTCATTGAATTTAAGACTGTTTAGCTTATAAAACTGAAGGCAGTGTTTAATTACCTTACCGAACTGTGTTCCTTTCAAAGAAGATAAAAACAATATGATGGTAGTAAGAGCAATAGATGGGGGAGGGGGGAAACCCATATAGTACATAAAAAGTCAAGTGTTAACTGACTTGATGACTATGATAATGGTGAGTCTTGAGCTTCTGCAGTTTTATGTAATCCTAAAATTTAGTTGTTTCACAGGTGTATGCAGATTAGTAACCTAATGCAGCATTATTTAAAAGACAAATCCTTTCCCCTTCATAAGAACTTGCTCTTAATTTACTCTCAGCACTACTTCTGATATTTATGAACAAAATCCAGTATCATAGCCAAAGTATTATCGAATTTATATCTCAAAGTGAGGTCTAATTTTTTGAGAGACTCTGGAAGAATGTTGTAGCATAGATAAAGATTTTCTGTCAGGCAAAATATATCCCTATACAGTTTGGGATGTCTGTACCATAGACATTCACTTAAGGCCTAGCATTATCCATATACTATAAAGAAAATATTTTCAGAAACAGAAATCATTATGAGAAACACTGGAAAACAAATGTTTCTCTAAATATGCAAAAAATATTAATTAATTCTAGTTATTCCGTAGACCCATCTATTTTATTAATAATTAGGAAATTAAAATAACTTTACAGGATTAATACGATTAATTTAAAATGCTTGCTCCAAAGCCAACTGTTATTTTATAGGAAGGTTAATCTTTTCTCATTGGGATACTGAAGGACATTGTTTATTAAACCTTATGAATTATGATTCATCTTGACTAAATATGCTGTACAGCCATCAGTCAGTACACGGATGCAGTCTGCTTAACCACTCTTACTAGGCATAGAAAAAAAATTAAGAGAAAAAAAGGGGGGGTAGGTATAGGAAGTGCATATAAAAATTAGTAATGCAGCATTCTGTTGCAGATAGTGCATAACATTACACTTGAGGAAAAAAAGATAGGATACCAAAAGATGTAAGAAGTGTCTTGTTTCAACTGATAGAGTGTCAGTTTTCTTTCTGATTTTAGTAGCTGGGCAAAGGTTCGATAGTGGAAGAGTCGTAGTAGCCTTCACTATAGCCTACTGAATTGGCAAACCCAGTGCAAAGAAAATGGAAGTTGCCAGTTACTGGAAGTACAGAATGCACTTTGAAAACAAACCCTCAAGCAGCCAGTTTTCATTCTTTTTTTGAAAAACTTTGTAGGAATTTGCATTTTGAAATAATAGCTGATAAATAGTTGCTCATGGTGTTTGGTTAAAACATGTTCCTGTCTGTTTATATGAAAAATGTTAAAAACTAATTCTTTGACCCCCCTTAAATACAGAAGAGCAGAAATTAAATTTCATTCTTCTCTCTCCCACCAGATTGAAAGAATCAAGAACTTAATCTTTTACTTTTTTGTGTGTGTGTATATTAGATATTGCTATTCTGCATTTTCTGAGTACATAATTTTTTAGCCTTTCGTTGACCATTCATAAGTAAACTGTTTGAAACACATCTTAATGGGAGAAAAAAGGATGCTGAATAAATTTTGTTTCTGAAAATGTATACTTATTACAGATTTTCATGAATATAGTAAATTTTATGTATACTTACAGCTTCTATAATTTTTTCCCTTTCAGTTGCTTTTGCCAAGGATAAGCTACTTAACACTGGTAACAGACAAAGTGAAGAAACACTTTCAGAAAGTTATGAGACAAGAGGAAGTTAGTGAAATATGGTTTGAATATGAAGGTACACCACTGAAATGGTGAGTTTAACTTTGCCTTTATTCAGTTTGTCATGTAAAGAGTTACCAAGTTCAGCACAGTGTCAGTACTTGTTCTGAACTGATCACTCTCTTGGGTTTCAAAAAAGGCAAAAGAGGAGGAGGGTAAGAAAAGTATGTTGTTTGTGGAAAACAGAGAAAGGTTTAATGTTGACCATACTTTTTTGTTATTCTACTTGTACTTACTATATGTATAGAGCAGAGGTTGTGCTGCATCTATTGTTTTTGTTCTCCTTGTTACTGTAACACAAAATGCCTGTGGCTTTGGCTTTACTGTTTTCTTGCAATAGAATCACCACCTAAATCTTTATTTAGGTTATTCTACCTTCATAAAAGGTAATATGCCTAATAACGTACATAGAAAGTATTATTTCTGGAGTCTGAACGCAAATAGGAGATATGCTTAAAATTATAAAATATGCATATCCTTCACTCTTCAGTGGTGTGATATGTGCTTGCACTGTAAAACAGGTAATTGAATGCTGATGCACAGGCTCTTGTTGAATTCAGTTAGTTCAACTTTCTTGAACTAATTGCTGTTTATTTTTGTTCTGTCATACGATCTATTAAAAGTATCTTTTTCTTCCCCCCTCCCTGAGGTTTAGGAATCGCACTGCCATTGTTTCATACTTAGTTTTCATAAATACTGTTCCTCAGGCTTTGTTTCTTTATATTTCTTCCATGAAGAGCTAAAAAACTAAAACCAACGTTTTGAGAGCTGCAGCGTTTGCTAAGTCTGTACAGACAGCATCAGCACTCCAGAAGATACTTAATATTTTGAACACTGAAGAGATTTTTGTATGTCTATTTTCTGTGTCATAGCAAGAAAGAAAACTATTAGTGGTTGTGTTAGATTCTTGAACCTGGATTGTCTTCTTGATTAGCAAGCATCATATCATGGAGCCCCTCTAGACCTGATGATGCAGTAGGTCTTTTCTGGTCTTGTGCTTATTTGAGACCAACCTAGTGCAAACCTCAAAAATACATAAATAGAAAAACATAAAAACTGGCTTTTTTCACTTTTTCAGAACTGGCTTTAGACATCTATTTAAATTATTTGGAACTTAACAATAATTCGTCTTTTGGTGTGCCATAGTGACCTTGAGTCGTGGTGGGTACAGTCTGAATAAAAAAGCCACTTCTTCATGGAACTTTTACTGAGTCCCTGTTGAAGCATTCAAGGCATGATTGACAATTAGTAATAAAAAGCATTAGTGGTAAAAGCTTGAGCATTAACAGTGGCTCAGGACAAATCTGATTATAGATTATCTATGTTCTGTATTCCTTTTGTCAGGAAAACAAGTTCTAGATGCTTTGTTGATATTTCCCCCTATTCTTCCTTTTAGGAAGTTACAAATGCTATAGGTAAGTTCAAGAATGGTAATACTGTTTTGTTTTTTTTCTTTTGCTATCGTCGAGTGACTTTGTCTTAGCTTTGGGGCTAGCTCACCCGTAGAGGGTGCTAAAGCACTGCTGTGTGAGAGGTAGCAGGTCAGGAAATTGGCTGGGCACAGGTGCTTTTAGAGCAACACCCTCGGTTATTGCGCTATGGACTTTAAAAACTTTGGTACGTGCTTGGGTCTGTGATCAGTTCTATTTAATTCAGTGAAGCCACTGAGTTTGCAGTTAAGTGTGTGCTTATCTCTGTAGGATGAAAAGCTAGTAAGGCTTTTTGGTTAAGATTTTTGAAAGATAAAAGAATGGAGCTTGGTACGCTGAATGCGGAAACTTTTTTTTTTTTATCAAAAATCTTGCCAGTGTCTGCTCATGAGACGATTGCAGAAAGAACTGTTTAGAACGCCTGTGGAAGTTTTGTATATGTGATATATATTCCTTATATTGCTGGAGGCTGTATCTCCTAATGAATTTAAAGGAGACAAAGCTATGAGACAGAAGGGAATATTTGGAGGAAGCCTCCTCCTTGTGTAACTCCTTTAATCCAGAATACCACTGAACTCAATTATTCTATTTTCTCCTCATTCATTCTTCTTAATTTGATAGTAAAGATATAGTGTTCATCTTGATCTATCCTCCTTCAGCCCTTTTATGTATATGTAATTTTTTTACTGTACTACTTATTCTCCACAATGGCACCAGGCAGGTGGAAGAGGAGGGAGATATTAAGGGTCAATGTGGTATAAACCCATGCCATTTAAATATCTGAAAGCATGTATACTTCTCTGTCAGACCAGCTATTCCTACCATTATCAAGCTTTTTAACTAAAAATATTATTTTGAAGGATTCCACAGAACAGCTGTCGACTACTTCTGCTGCTGCAAAACTAGCAGTATTTCATGGGTGCAGCTTGGAGACCACTGGTTTATATATTGACCATGAAATTCCGGATTTGATTCTGCCAGAAAATGTCAGTCGTTTGTACCTGCCTGTATAACTTTTCTGAATAAGCAATAATGAATATTAATTGTGAGAGTCAAACAGCTAATTTTTTTCATGCAGGTGCAGGTATGTTAATTGTTATGTGTAGAATTAAATGCACAGTGTTTATGTTCACTTAATATCTCTTAATATTTTAGGCATTACCCAATTGGTTTGCTGTTTGATCTTCATGCATCAAATACAGCCCTTCCTTGGAGCATCACGGTGCATTTCAAGGTAAAACTGAAGTACACCTTTAGGCTAAGAATAAGTGAGTAGGGGATTACATGAAATTTGGAAGCTAGGGAAAGGTTTCATAATTGTTTTATAAATAAGTGAATGGTATGACTTGAAGGGGAGAATGTTCATTCTTCAGGAATCATCTAAAGATTTTTGTAAATGTACAGCTGTGTTCCATGAGACTGCATGTGCTTTCAAATGACCTGTTGAAAATTATTCTTCTATAATCTGAAAATCTGAAATTGTTCTTCAAGGTAAATTTCTGAGACTTTGTTGGCTTAGTTGAGTGGATATAAGGAAAAAACTTTCTATAATGTTTTTAATTTAGGCAGCTTGAATTGACTGAAGACTGGGCAGATCAAGAAGTGCTCACTCATCCTTTTGGGCACATGAGCATGGATATGAAGTACTCTAGAAATCCTTGAAGTCAGAGTGTGCTGTTTTGTACTGTACTTTGTACTGTAGATGTCTTGCAGAGAACTGAGTGAAATGAGCTTAGTCTTGTGACAGCTTAGTCATAGGAGAGACACTGTTTTGATTACACATTGTAAGCCCCTTAGGTATGACTTCATAGCACCTACTGATCTTTGCTCAGAAGAGTGTTTGCTTGGGGTTAGCTTTGGTGCAAGATTTCTTCATGCTCTGAAGTGCATTGAGATGGTAATCCCAGGTACATTTTGAAGTTAAAATCACAAGTAAAAATCATGGTATTTAACTTTAATTTCTCCGTTGTAAAAGGAACAATATGATAGGAACACTGATCCAAAAGAAAACGTTAGGTTAATAGACTTAACTTTAGCTTATGAGGTTTGAGATGAAATGACAAGCATACTGGGAAGCAGCTGTGCACATTTTCATTCAAACACCTTCTTTGAAGGTGTTTTAGAAAAGATCTTACTGAAATAGTTGTCTATTTCTTTTTGGAAGCATGCACTGAAATCATACGTTCTTATGATATGTATTCCTACATGCTGAAACTTTTAAAGCAACTGAATCTGAAGATGAAGATGGTTTTGAAACCACTGAAGTGTAATTGCTACACTTCTGTGTGATATACGTCAGAGGGAGCTGGGATGAAGAAACTTCCAGAGCGCTTTGAAGAAACTGTAGGGCGATGAGTTTCATAAATTGTTTAATTGTTACACATGCTGACAGCTCTGGGAGATTGCCAGTGGCACTGTGCAGATACTGCAGTCCCAAAGTAGAGCCATCTTGAGGAATAAGCTGCAGCACCAAAGCACATCTCAATTTTGTGTAGTAAACTGACTTAAATGTCCTTATATTGCTGCCTGCCAAGAGATCAGCTAATTTAACTTTGTCTCAGAGGCATACAGTAAAGATCAGAAGTAATTTACCGTGAAGGCAGTATTATTTTAAAAGTTCATGTAGTTTAGTTTTTTAAAATAAAACACCTTGGATTAAGCACCTGCTTAATCTCTCTTCCTGTTCTTGATGTAATCTGAAAGTGTATTTAAATAAACACTTCTTGATCCTTAAAGTCAAAACATAACTGAAATATATCAAAGTATGTCAAAATATTGAAAATATTTTCATGTGTTACAGTTTCTTACAGCTAAATAGTTCAGGTGTGGGATTCCTGCTGGATTATTCTTTTAATTTGTGTGTATTATTTGTCAAAGAACCATAATGGCTTGGCTTAATTGAACAGTACTAGAATTTTCTGGGGTTTAACCTTTGCTGTCATGGCTTTCTCATTTCTTTTACCAAAGTATGTGATCAACAACAAGTATCTGTAAGGAGTGTGTTTGGACTTTTTTTTTTTCTCCCATCAGTTTTCTGTGTTTAACATTAAAAACATGAAAAAAGTTTTATTTCTGTTCAGCAGAAGTTTGAAAGTTGAGAGAAACTTGTAATTGTCCTCCTGTATTATATATGCAGACTACATAATAAACATATTTGTTTGCTTTGAAAAAATCGTTTATTCACTTGTGTATCTGGTATGCAATAAATTGGTATGCATTTATATCTCTAGTAAAGTAGAAGTACAGTTTCCTCAAATAGTCATAGAAGGACAAGCTTGAACAGAGTACTAAGGTCTGAGAATCATGAGAAGCTATAATCTGGGAAGTTGCTTTTGTTACCCAGGTGTGGCTTTATGGGGAGTAGGAAAACACTATCCCTTCCTGTTAAATTCATCTCCTGCTACTCTGCAGCAATGCTTAGCACTACTGATGTTATCAGCATGGTAACAAACTCTTCAGATTTTGGGCAGTAAGTAGGAGGTGGTGAACTGCTCTGGAAATGGTAGCACTATTTATTGGAGGAGAGGGAATTGGGTGTTCCAGGGAAAAGGCCAATGTCCTCTCTCTGCTGAAGCCCTTATGGGCTGGTGCCTGCCTCTCCACCTGTGACCTGATGTAGAAGAGGAAAGACTGCATCTGTTTTTGTGGAACAGCTGTCATCTTGGTTTTCTTAGCTAAAAATCGGGTCAGGTAGAGTGAAAAGGAAGAATCTTTCCGTGTAATATATGGATAAATTGTGGAATTAGTAGGAGATGTTGTGGGAGAAGTTTAAATGAGGGTTTTTTGAAATTAATATTTTTTAATAAGAAAGACTACTGGTGGTTAACTAAACACAAATATGTTCTTGCTCCCCCTGCCACTGGATATGTTCTTTATGTTTTTTAATGCCCTTTTATTTTATAATTTTCTGTAAAGGTAGTCTAACGCAACCAGGCTGTAACAGTATAAACAGATGCTTTGTGAACTAGAACTGATTGATAAATATGAGTGGAACAGAGTTGTGAAACCAGACTGAAATTGCCTGCAATGTTTTTGGAATAGTTTTATGTGAGAGGTCATTTAGTGCAGATGATGGAGGTCTGTACAGATGATACCTACGTCTTTATGACCAAGTTTGTGCTGCAAGTGTCTACTGGTATGGGAAACTAAACCAGTACTACTTGAGCTTTCTAAGAAAATCAGACTCAACCCTTAATAATTTCTTTCAAAGATGCAGAATGTGGAGGGAGTAAGGCACTGCCAGTAAGAGTACTTGAATTAAAGCTTCTTATGAGATCTGTTAAAACTTTCTGCAAATCTTTATAGTTGTACAATCGGAATGTAGTCACTCACGCAGGTGAAATTGTTTGATAGGCTTCTTGTAGACGTGTAGCAGTGTTTCTTTTAAAGTTATCGCTTTCATGTTCAGGCTTTTCAGCTTCTACTCATAATATCACATAGGTATGTGTCAGTGGTTTTTTTTTCTAAGAAACCAGTAGACAGCACTGAGATTGTAGAATTGTTTTCTAGTCTTCCACTGTGTTACCCCTCAGAAGCCAGGAAAATTAATCATGCTACACCTTTGTACTACTGGGGTTAGAGTCTTCCCACTAGCTTAGCTATCTTTGACAAATTTTAAATATCTCTTTGCTATTCTGCAGACCACATTGTTTATGTTCTCTGGGACACATCCCCAGAGAGTGACACTTACCGCAATTTGAAATTCATTCAAAGAAATCAGCAGGGAGATGCCTACCTGTAGAAACACAGGAATGTCCAAAAAAAGACCTTGCAGTTCAATATTTAGACATTTGTATAACGAAACAGTTGTTGTAACAAACCAGTTTTCATAAATTTAGCTAAAACTTCAGCTTTTAACTCTGCAGGTCAGTTTCCAGGTTCCTATATTGCTTGGCATTAGGTATGTTCCACTGTTTCATCTTTTTTTTGCCAGTGTCTCTCTTTGAATTCATGCATGTAAAGAGCCTTTTTGATCTTGAAGTATGCTATTTCTCACTCTTCTTCTGGATTTGTTACCAGACTTTACTTTTTTATTTGAGTTAGTAAGTTAAACTTCTAAAAGTATTTTACAGGCCTATGCAGATGTCAGCTGGCAAGTAACAATCCCAGTAATGTTTTCCATTCATCTTGGGCCCAATTATGCTGAGACACTCAGCTTTGTATGGGAGAGAGTGAGGCCTGCCCTAGAAGGAGCGCTTTTCTTTCTGTTGTGTCCTCTTTAATGTCTTTATACTTGGCCAGTCTGGTATAAGAAACAAGGTTTATCTCTGTCCTTACATTTTTAGTCAGCTCCACGTACATACATCCTATATAGTAACAGTATAAGTTATTGTTACATCCTATAAGTAACAATAGCACTCGCTGTGCGAGTTCAACACCAAACCATGTATACTTCAGTGGAAAAGATATTAGAGTCTCTTCTTCATACTCCTTTTTTTTTTCTTGGAAGATACTCATCCTTTTGATACACAGTTTCCAGAGTCTGGGTTCACTATCATAAGGAGGAATCGCTGTATGAAATTCCATTATCTAATTTCCAACTTGTTTCAGTAACCTAATGAGGAGGGAAGAACTATCGTTCTTGTCCTTAGAATTTCCTTCAGGTAAGGCAATCCCCAGCTCCCTTTCATCTTGCTGGCTGTTAAGCAGTTCTTGGACGTTTTAGGTTCCTGTAGTTTGCAGCAGTCTTCACTACTTTTCCTGGTGTTATGTGGAGGAGGGAAGGTATGTTTTTTTCCAGCATTATATTGCTCCTACTGTGACATGTTAACTATGTTGTAAAAGTTTGAAAAATATCCCTTTATATGTACTTGTATTTCTAAAATGGTTTTGACAGTCCCTCACAAAAGCTTTTTTAAGTAGCCAATTTGTAAAGGTTTAAGAGGAACGGTCCTTCTGTGGAATAACAGATGGGAATTAAAATATAAGAATACGTGGCAAGCCCTTATTATGAAGGGCTAACAAAGCTGCACTGGTTTGGCTCTAGGGCTTTGCACTGTTTGGCGTGGTCATAAGAACTGTGAAAAGAAGATGAATAAGGAGGGGACTAGATATGCTGGGTGTTTAAACCTTTGAAAACTAAAGACAATGAATTTGTGATAACTAATTCTTGTATTGTTGTGACATGGCAAATGATACTAAGTGTTGCTAAAAAACAAATAGAGGAGTAACAATCTTAGCTCTATACCTATATAGTGCTGAACTGCTGATTACTTCATTTCCAAATTAATTTTTTTTTCTACTTAAACAAGATTTGCTACTATAATTCTTTAATAAATGAATTGGGAAAGGTGGTTGTGATTTACTGAGGGGAAAAAAGATACCTGAGGAGTGGTTGTTGTGCATCTGCAATGCTGAATGCAGTCTGCCAATTCTAACTAAATAAAAGGGTTTCATTTGGAATGAAATTGAGTCATATGATCATATGTATTAAGTAAAGTTGGAGTTTATGAGGATTTCCAGTATCTTTGAGTAAAAAGTTTGTAAATGCTATATATGCTATAGTTCATATATGCAATAGTGGATGATGGAGGAAATATTTTTTCAAAGGCCTGCATAGAAATAGGTGCTAAACTGCCACTGAGAGTCAGTAGAAATCAGGTGCTTGTCACTTCTCCCCCTTTCACCTTGCTCATTGCCAGAGAATGGAATGTCTGCTTAAAAACATGTTAGAACTCTTCCTGGATTTTGGATGTAAGGGTCTAAATACATCAACTAATGTATTTAAATGTATTTATCGAACTGATGTTGGGTGGCTTAGAGTAATTTGTGGTTTTACGAAAAATTATTCAACTTCTGAAAACTGGAAACTGAGGAAGTGGGAGCTAGGTGAGGGGACAGTGAGGTGCGTTGAGAACTGGTTGTATAACAGAACTCAGAGGATTATAATTAATGGAGCATCCAACAATGTGCCCTTGTCGCCAACAGGGCCAATGGAATTCTGGGCTGCATATGGAAGAGTAGGGCCAGTAGGTTGAGAGAGGTCATTCTCCCCCTCTGCTCTGCACTGGTGAGGTCACAACTGGAATACTGCCTCCAGTGCTGGGCTCCCCTGTTCAAGAGAGACAGGGAACTGCTAGAGAGGGTCCAGCACAGGACAACAAACATGATGGAGGGATTGGAGCATCTCCCTGATGAGGAAAGGCTGAGAGAGCTGGGACTCTTTAGCCTGGAGAAGAGAAGGCTGAGGGGAGACCTTATTAATGGTTATAAGTATCTGAAGGGTCGGTTGAAGGAGGATGGAGCTGGACTCTTCTCAGTGGTTTCCAGTGACAGGACAACGGCAACCAGTCACAAGCTGGGACATAGGGAGTTTAATTCAAATATGAAGAAAACATCTTTACGGTGAGGGTGACAGAGCCCTGGAACAGGCTGCCCAGGGAGGTTGTGGAGTCCCATTCTCTGGAGACCTTCAAGACCCACCTGGATGCAGTCCTGTGTGATGTGCTCTGGGCAATCCTGCTTTAGCAGAGGGGTTGGACTATAGATGATCTCTAGAGGTCCCTTCCAACTCTGACAATTCCATGATTTTTTTTCCTGAAGTGTTTTTCACTGGAAAACCATTCTTGTCAGCAGAGTGAGAGCATGGTCATTAGCTTCTACCATAAGTAGAAGATTCCAGTGTGCTTTTGTTTGTTTGTTTGTTTTGTATAAATATAAACCTACTAAAATTATTGTTTATTCTTCATCTTCTGTGGTGTGTTATTTGTTTATGTCTCTTGATCTATCTTTTCTCTTTGTAGAATTTTCCAGAAAAGGATCTTCTACACTGCCATTCTAAGGATGTGATTGAAGCTCACTTTATGGCTTGCATAAAAGAAGCAGATGCTTTAAAGCACAAAAGTCAAGTCATCAATGAGATGCAAAAAAAGGATCATAAGCAACTGTGGATGGGATTACAGAATGGTAAATACAGTGCATTGAGTATTAATTATATTTAGGTCTTGTATGAGAATGAATAACTTTCAATTTTAGTCGTGGTAGAGGATATAAAATGTCATTGTTCTGCAGAATTTCAGTCTAATATTATGGAAAAGGTAGATTTATTTTAAAGTCGCCATTTATGTGATAATCCAAGTGTGGCTTGAGTTATTCAAGGAACTAAACTGGGTTGTGACTCTATTTTAACTGACCAAGACTAGCAACAAAACAAACAGATAAACCTTACTTGTGTACTTTTATGAAACTGATGGTCTTTATCTGGGAGATATCTGGGGTGTAAGTGTTGTTCAGTATTAAGAGTCTTGGGCAGTAAACTGAAAAAAGATTGCCTCCTCTTGTTAATGCTTACAGTAAAAGATACAGGTAAACTTCCAAAAAAGTTGTCCAGTAGACAAATGATTTTCATTTTTCCTCCCTGTGTTTTTTTTTCCTTGATTTTTTTTTTTTAATTGCTGTTAATACCATGGCTTTCACAATCTGCATAAATAAGTTTTTAAAAAAAGTCAGAAAATAATTCAAAACAGGATGTTCTAAAATAATTAGTGTTCTTACTTTGGACAGATGGCACGAATCTATATTGCAGTGCAAAATATAACTTCTGTTTTTGAAAGAGCATCTCCTCTTTCTTATCATGGTTCTTAGAGGCCTGCAAGTTGAAAAGCTTTGTAAGTATTTCAGAAACTGCGATCTGGAATGGGTGGTAATGCCACTTTCAATGTGTTTTTCTCATCTCCTCAAGCTGTCATTTATATTATTACTGGTAAATTCATTTTACGGATGCTGTAAGTATGAAGATGTTTATTCTGTGTTGAGATAAAAACAACTAAAAACTTTAGAATTAACATCTTCCCCTATGTTTATAAGGAAAATTAAATGAAACGGGAGAAGCTTTGAGTCCACGAAAATTTGAGGCATGTGTTTGTGGTAGTCAGTAGGATTCCAAATTGGAGTTTAATGTGTGTACCTTTAGTGTGTGGGTTTTCTAGTTTTTTTTGTTGTTGTTGTTGCTTAATGGTGATGCCTTTCATATTAAAGATAATTCTGTAATAATTTTGATGACCACTTCTTAGAAACTCTGGTTTCTATTATTTATTTAATTGGGGGAGATTCAGAAATCGAGGTATTATTTTAAGTTGCCAGTGGTAAAATCTTGAGGGATTCTGTACGTATCTGCAAAATTTATCAAGTAAGAAATTGCAGTTTATCTGGTTAAATTAAAAGTACTTCTTGAGAGATTGTGTTTTGTATAGATATTAGTCAGCAAACTGACAATGTATTAGGGGTTGAGAATTAGCAGTAAATAAAGAGTTCTGGTCCAATGGAGGCCAGAATCGGTATAGAAATAGATGTTTCCTTAACGTTTACATTGTTACAAGTCAATTTAAACTGCAGTTTTAATAACTAGGTGAAAAAAAAAAAGTATTCTGCTGTAATAGTATTTGTCTTGCAAGCGGTTTGGTTCAAGAGAAGCAAAATGCTACATTGGCTTTTTTTTTTTTTCCATTTCAAGAATTTTTAGCTTTCTTGCAAAAAGGAAATCCTGTCACTTAGTCCTGGTGCTCGAATGATCCCAGCAATGCACTTTATGAGCTCTTTTTGTTAATGCTTTTTAAAATTAAAACTAAAAGACCTCTAACGTGACTTATGAGTCTAATGAGCTACAAAAATGACAGAAGAGTTGACCACGCCATGAAATGGTATGAATTAAGGTTCTTTTCCTAAACAGAAATTGTAGAACCTCGATACCTTCAGTATGTAAGGTAAGAGAACTGACACACAGTGTGTTTTTTCCGTGCTCATCTTAGCCTCTATCTTTTAGTTGATTATTTGTCGAAGAGTATCTTCAGTTGTAGGGAAACCAGAATTTTACTGTTTTGCTTTATAATATTAAGAAGAGAGGTTGCCTAGGAAGGTTGATTTCAGGAAGATTTCACTGTACTTAATGAGCAATTGCACCTGTGGAATCTGATACCTAAATGAGAAGTTTAAACAATCTTTTGAATACTTTCAAAGGCTAATTTTAATTTCTCAGCTCCTCACAAAAGAGAAACAAGAAAAGCTTGTGAAACCAAGAAAACTCTTTTTAAGCATGTTGTATCTTTCAGTATGTTTTTATAGGCTTTGGTTTGAAATGTAATAATTTTAAACCTCTTTGAAACAGAATAACTGACCACAAAAAAGAAAAGAAAGTAGCATTTGTGATAACTGTCTTTTAAGTAATGATACATCTGCAGTCTTTTTTTTCTGTGAAACTTCAAACAATTTTCTTCAGTTCTTAAATATAGGAAGTGTTATTTGTTTAACAAGTGCTAACAATATTTATAGAATATGTATTAAACTTAGGGCTATGGGAAAAAAAATCCAGTTTTGCTTGTTTGGAGAAAAGTAGCTACTGATTACAATGTAATTGGGTATAAATGTTCCTGCTAAGAAGGAAGTACTTGAACAGGGAGCATGAGAAACTTTTCAGTTCTAGGGGAAGAGCTGTAATAGTGAATTTGTGGCAAGATCCTGTACTGGTACCAGCTGGTAGGTGTTCATAACAACCTTCACATCCCTCCTCCCACCATTTTTGGTCTTATGTTAATCTGGTACCAAATCAGGAAGGTCAACATACTTGCCTGTCTATTGCTTGTGCTGTAGTTTTGCTTGTTCTGCAGACTTCGGTTAGCCAAGTTCTGTCCACAAAGCAGGTATTTCTGAGTTAGAACACTTCTTTGGGATGGGTACATCTATGTTGCCCTAACTTTGACCAGCATCTTGGATTGTGGTAGGGAAGCAATAATGGCAGGCTATATAGCTATAATGACCTCTGTTGCTTGGTAAGAATTGTTAAAATTCTTTGGTTGAAATTAATGGAAAATGTTACTTCTCTTCGTGGTTTTATAGCATTATGACCATTTTTATCATGGATAAAGAAGACTTTTAAGTGGGTGGCTTTTTTATTCTTGCCTTTTGTGTGGAAAAATAAAGGCTTTCAGCTTTGAAACCTTAAGATTCTGTGGCCTAGTGATGACTCAGGATCAAACAAATGAAATCTCAACTGTTTTTAGGGGGAGAACTATATTTTTTTTGCGTGGTTCAAAGAATTAATATCTATAACTTCAGTATATAATGGTTCTGATAAAGAAAGGATTTTAGAGTCAAGACAGCTGCTTTTCATCAGTTGTGAAGAGACATAAGCAACCATACTCTGAAATTTTCACAGGCATCCTTTATAACCAGTGAAGACTAGTCTTGGTATTTCTGATACATAAGTGGGAGAAGTATACAGTAAAAACTCATGACCATTTTTTAAGGCTTCTTTATATATTATAAAATATAATGAAGTCATTATTTTACTGAAAAGATTATGGAAAAAGAATGTAATGCTCATTCATACAGTAGGGCTTACCAGAAGTTTAGTGACCATATTGAAGTGCTCTTATTAAAAGAGAAAAATCCGGCAAGCATTCAGAATGTGCATTATTTTATCTTTTACTGACAGAACCAGGCCTTCGTTTTCTTGCATTTCTTTCTAAATCATATCTAAACTAGTCTTGGGTTTTTGAGGGGCAGAAGTCATGGCTTTTATCTAGGTTATTACATTCCTGTTCAGAAATGTTTAAACTGCTAAACAGAAAGTCACACATTATCAGCATCTCTTTCGTGCTGTGACACATGGCCCACTCAGGTTTGCTGTGTAAGTTTCTTCTCTTTGTAGAGATCCAGTGGGAGCAATGCTGGGCTTTGTATCAGTCTGAGACGATAACTGAACAAATCTCTAATCTCAGCTGGTCATTTGAGACTTGAATTAGGCAACGTGTACTTAGAAAATATTCAGAAATTTAACAGGAGAATGAATGTATGAACAACTTGTTAGTTTTTTTTAAATCACAAAGCTGTATTTTTTTCCTTTTTCCTTGTATTGTTGCCAATATGGTAATATCTTTTCCTGCTCTACCTGTAGAGATTTGGTTAGCTGTGGAGAAAGACTAAATTATTTTGAGCTTTGAAAATGGGAGTCTTGGTTAAAAGAGGATGAGGGGGGGGGGGAAGATTACTGGTGGTTAAAAATTCTGGAGATTTGATTTTTCTAATAATATCAATACCTGCTTATTCTGGCGTTAAGATAGCATGGCACACACCAAACGCTGGGGTTGCTGTTGTTACGGAACCCAAGGGGTGTAGTGTAGGCAGATATCAAGTACCTGTGCACAAGGTTAGCCCAGTGCTGTTTTGATGTTGAGCTGGAGCTGGATTCAAATAGGCTGGACCTGCAGAATGAATCAGGTGCATCAGAGCAGGCCTTCCCAGGGATTTCTTTTGGTGGTGGGATATTTTTTTTTTGTTTGAGGTTTGACTGGTTGGGGTTTTTTTCCGGTAATGGTTTGGGATCTAGAGTTAAGGGTTAGTTCTGCAGTGTTTATTGGCATGTTACCTTTTCTGCACAAATAGGTAAACTAATGCTCCACCCTTATGGCTGCAGTATCATGATTCTAAACTGTCATCCACGCAAAGCTGGCTTTTTACCTTGTTATTCTTCTGTGCTGGCCTGCTGCCTACTTGCATAGCTGTCCTTTGTCACAGTTCAAAGATGTGGAATTGGTGGCATCCTGAATTCCACCCTCCTTGGCTTTCTCTGCTCCATCGTGAACAAGGAGTCAGAGTGGAGCGGCTATGTTTGTGGGACCAGTGAGAATTGGTGGGTCTTGGGGGGCACGAACTACACAAAGGCAGAAAAAGGAGGAAAGCAAAAGGTAAGCCAGAACTCATAGTGCTACTTTACACTGAAGTCTTCACCATGCAAAGAGGTTGTCTAACAATAAGTGCACAGAGGTAGAAATGCTGTCTAGTGTTTTCACCATCTTCTTTTAGACCTGTGTGTCTAATGAAAGCTGTTAAACTCTAAGGGGGCAAGCTTAGAGATCTGTGCATCTTTGGCACAAGTAATCTGCCAACTATATAATCTATTAATGTATATCAGAGAGTATGAATTCATATACCTGTTGCAGTTTCAAGGGCTTTGTCTTTTGTCCTCGTTTTTACTGTCTTCTTCCTAGAACATTACCATTTCTTTGGAAAAATACTCATCTTCCAGACTTCCTTCTGGAGCAGGTGTACCTTTCATCTTCAACCCAAATCACAAATAAGCTGGTTCTTTAGCTTCACTGCTTCTGTCTTCAGCAGGTTTTTTTCAGATATTTGGTAGGCTTGGATTCAAATTGAGAGAATCTTTGACTGTATCTTCTTAAATCAACTTTACTTAGGTGTAAGTGATGCAGAACCTCTATTTTTTTACTGCCTCTTGCTTTCATTCCTTCCATCCCCCTCAAAATATGTCATTTCCCTTATAGATGTATGAGGTCTAACTTAAATTTAAATGTAACATGTCTCTAAAAAATTGACTTAATTTTTCACATTAAATTTCTTCAGTTGCTGAGGGATTTTTATTTTGCAGTTTGTTCTAAGTTACTCTCTGCTAGAAAGCTCCTGAATTTGAGAAATGCATTAATATGAAGGTTCCTTAACTTTTAAGTAAAGCTGTATTTTAGATAGAGCATAGTACAGGGAAAGCAAAGTAGGTTAGAAAGTTATATTGAGATATGCTGCTCTGTTTTTCATGTGTATAAATGGAGCATGATCAGAGGCAAAGACGGTATTAAAATAGGCTGTGTAGACTTGGAGCAGAGAACTGGAGGATGGGTAAAATTATCAGGAGTCCTTTTCCCTTGGACTTACTCAGGGAAGCCAGTACCCACTTAACCTGTGGGTTATGTGTTTTAAAAATGGATTACGCATTTCTGCTTAATAGTCATTGGAGCTTTGTTTTTAGTTTAAGTGATAACACTGAGATCATCTGCCTTTAGGCTACACAGACAGCTTAAGTTTGGTAGGATATATGCATTTTTGTATTTGACTAAAGGAAAGAAAGTAGTCCATCTTGATGATTTTTCTTCCTCTGAACCTTTTCCAGATAAATTGATGACCTAGATATAAAGGGAGGTGGTGTTAAGGAAACAGTATACTTAAAGTGAAACTTCTGTTTCGTGAGTATGTTTAATAAATGAAAAAAAAGTTGGTAAGGTATGGCTTCCTTGTGTATATTAAAAGAAAAAGCGGGGGAAAGGCCTTTTTATATCTGATAGATAATCTGAAGATTGAAACGCAGCTTTATCATGCAGTTTTCAAAATGTCCTGTTAACTAGCAAACCTTAAGCCATATGCTTTTATTTCTTACGTGCAAAGTACTACTTTCCTATAAAAACTGTATGTGTAGTTCCAAGGCAAAATTATGACTACTTCAGTACATTCATGCTGAATGTTGTTGCTTTGCTGTCTGTGATGTGAGTAATATTTCCTCATATTTCTATAGCTAGCTTCTGTCACTTACATTAAGTCAAAACAGTTCTGAGGTCCTCTCTCTCTCTCCATATCCAGTAATAACTCTTGCTTGAAGATAGTCTGGAAAGACTAGTAAACTTGAGTGCCCTCTTCAGTCGTGGATTTGGATTATAAAGCATTATCTGTCAAAGTACCCGAGTAACCCAAGTGTTTAATAGCAAGAATGTTTTAATTTTGGATGATGGCAATGTGTAAAATGGAAAAGAATAAAAAAAATGTTACTTTTTAACGATGCCAGACCAGTATTTCAAACTGTGTTCTCAGAAGGCTGGCACTGAACTGTAGTAGTCAGTCAAATATGTATTGGAGCCTTCCTGAAGTCCTTGACAATTGTAATTATCTGTGTTTTTATTATACAAGAATAAGAATGATGCATTTAGATGGCCTACTCATTTAGAGACAGGTCTTTAAATAACTGAGAAATGAGAGTAACCAGCTGTAAAAACTGTTTTTGAAAAGCATGGTACAGTTACTTTTGAAGTGTTTAAAATTTTAATCTTTTCATCAGCAAGGCTGCTTCATGCTTGAGGCAGAGGCATACCACACAAAATTTAACCTTTTATAAAATTGGTTAAAATTGCTCAACAGTCAGCAGAACTATGTATGCATGTAGAGTCTTAGTCTTCTTGGTAACAATGTGGAAGTAGTATTGATACTAAATTTTGAAAAGACTCCTTTCTGGCTTTAGCAGTTAAATACAATGCTTGTGAGAGTGTGAGTCAGTAGAAAACACACTTACTTTAAGAAAATACATTCTGCATACTTGACTTGCAGCTGTAGCTGTCTGTACAGTTTACTTGTTCACATCCATGCTACTGATTAAACCCTTAGTGAGTTGTTTATGACTAAAAGAAAAAGTTAGAGTGGGCGTTTGACATACTGGAGGCCAAATCTGCTGTTCAGAGGGACCATGACAAGCTGGAGGCCACCAGGAGCCTCCTGAAGCTTGCAGATCCAAGCACGAAGTCCTGCATCAGGAGCAGGGAAAATCCTGTACATCAGGGCAGGCTGGGACTGGCTGGGAAGCAGCTTTGTAGAACTGGATAATTGTGAACAACAAGCTGAACATGTCTGTTGCATGGTGTTGCAGAAATGACGATTAACCAGGGAGCTGCTTTAGCCCATGGCCCCCCCCAGAATATAGCCAGATGGTGAGTAATTATTCCCCTCAGCTCAGAACTTGTACAGCTGCACAGGGAATGCTGCGTCCTCTTCGGCACCCCAGGACAAAAGAAATGTTGGCAAAGAGAGGAGAGTCTAGCAGAGTGCTGCTAAGGTGATTGGGGGCTAGAGCGTATGCTGGGTTAGAAGAGAGAGGGGGACCTGCCGTGTTTAGCCTGAAGACAAGGAGGCTGAAAATGGATTTAATAGCTACTTCCCACTACCTAAAAGAAGGCTTGTAGAGCGGATGGAGTCAGACTCCTCTCAGACATGCCTCCCTTGGCAGTAGAGTTAGACAGTTACAGAAGAAAATGGTTACAAGTTGCTGCAGGAGGAAGTGTCATGGGCTATTAGGGTGGGGGCAGTGAAGGTGGTTGAGTGGTAATCTGTGGAGACAGTCAAAACTTGACTGGCCAAGGCATTGAGCAAACTCGTTTAACTGTGTGCAGACAGCTCTTTTGAGGGGGCAGGAGCTTTTAGTCCAAAGCTTGACCTCCAAAGGCACTTCCAATCTGATGGTTCTGGTATATCAGTTGGAGAGTCTTTGGTCTCTTAGTTAATGTTATGGTTGGTTCTGCCCAAATACTTGTAACTGTGCATAATGTCTATTGTTCATATGGTTACTAGAGAGTGGTGAACCACTGAGAATAAACAAAATTCTTGTGTTTTTTAAACTCAAGGATTGGACGTGTTTTTATGCAAGCTACAAAATGGCATTGGTTGCATAGAGCTAGAGTTACAGTTCAATTCCAAGCTTTTTCTTTTTCTTTTTCTTTTTTTTTTTTTAGTTTATCAAACTTGGATGGCTTTAAGAAGAAACCACCAATAGTCCAGACAAAAAATTGTGTGCATGTGCTACACTGAGGGCTACACCTGTTTAGTCACTCTTTGACTTTCAACTGGTTCTCTTCTCTGTTGTTCCTAACTTTCTGATATTTGCCAGAAAGTACAGGGAGAAACCTTTTTATATTTCACTTAAGGCAGAGGTACAGAGCAACTGTCCTCTCTTGTTTAAGAAATAGAATTCGTAGAGTCAGCTGAAACTTTTATGCTGTCACTAATCTCACTTCTGTTCAAATCTTACCACCATTGCTTTAAATATTGTTCAGATATGAACATCTACCTCCTGCAAGTACTGTTTTTTGCTAATACAGAAACTCTTTAACACATTGGTCAAGCACTTTCTTAAAAACAGATGGATTATGGAAAACAAAAGTAATCCGATTTGACTATTATGGGAGTTCAGATGTCATGTAGACTGCATAAGCTTTTCACGAGGGAGGGAGATGAGTGTGTAAAGTGGTTTTGCTGATAGAGAACTCTTCCTTGTTTACTGACTTGATGAACATTCAGTTTTGTTTTGATTGTCAAACTTCTGGCCAGCACCTTCTGTCTCTTAAGTCCCGTCTAGCCAAGGCACTAATTAGTTCCTATAGCTCATCACAGCATTAATAGCTTCTTTAATTCTGTTTTGCATAAATAGGAGGTACTGGCATGCAAAAACGGGAGAAGGATGAATCCTTTTGCTTATATTTTCAAGGACATTGGGGGAAAGGGGGGAGTGTTGTCTGGTGTTGGGGTTTTTTTGTTTGTTTCAAGCTTTGAGTCTTAAAGGGTTTGCAAAAGCAGTTATTTGTTGACTTTTGTATTTTGGATCTTTCAAATTGTGGCATTCAGCCGATGTTCCTAATGCGAATAAAAGCTCTTGCCAGGTCATATGTATAAGTATGCAAACTGAACAGCCTTTTCCTGCTGCACGCCTTAAAAAATTGTGTTAATTTTCTTATACCCAACTCAGTTTCCTTTAGGAAAAATATTGTATCTGTGGAGAGATGTTTGGAGGGCAATAATATAAGGTTTTGAAATAAATTAGTTTAGATGTCTTGAAACAGTGCTGTACTCACAGTGGAGATATGTCTTAAGGTGTCTGGCTGTATTACATCTAGCTAATTTACTGGAAAGCTTTTCATTCCCTGGGATATCAGATGGGTTAACAGAACATACTTGATTACAAAAGGCAACAGCTTCATCAGCTGTTGCAGACTTACTGCTGTTATATTTAGAAACTGTAGAAGCTATTAGAAATTTAAACATCTTGAGAAAATAATCTTGAGAAAGCAGTAGATTGTCTTGACCATTGTATGACTGTTCAGAGAGTAATCTGAGATGTATGAATCTGTAAATTTACATGCCTTATATAAAATTACCTACATGATTTGGGAGGTGAGGAAGTTGGAATGAGGAATAGAAGTTAGTTAACTGTATGTTACCACTGTTTAATGTTTTTGTCCTTCAGAGATTTACTTGTTTGCCATATATGCCACAAGGGACAATGTACTTAACCGCTGCCATAAGTCTGTTATTTGGTCAGAATTTGTTGTTCTAATCCATAAGATGTGTTGCTCATACCTATTGAATTTTGAAGACAGTAAACTGTTTACCCAACTTTCCTGGGTACTGTATATGAGCATTAAATAAGTAGATGAAGTTAATCTTTATTTTATTTTTTATTCAGACAGGATGTCTCTAAATATGCAGATTCCTTATTTAAAAGTCTGCTGAAGCCCACTAGTTTGAGCAGGTTTTGATTGTTTTGTGTATCACCATAATTAATAGTTTTGTCAGCTGGGTTTATAGTCAGGTGGCGATTGAAGTATAAATCAATCAATGCCTCCAGCAGGATGCCTATCCACACAATCTGTAATGGTAAGAAAGCTGTAAGCCGTTCTCAGTGCTGTCTCCAGGGATGAGGGAAGTATGCTGAATCTTCACCTTCCCACTGACAAGAGTTCCCGAGGAGGATGCAGTCATTCTTTGTGTTACATACTGTAAGAGTAAACCTCTGACTCCGTAGGCTGGGGTTCCCAAATGCAGGCTTGTTGGGTACCGCCAGCTCTGGGGCCACCACTGTCACTGCCACCTGCAGTTTCCCAGCTGGTTGTCTGTGGAGTAGCACCCTGCATCCAGGCGGCTCCTCTTCTCAGGCAGGTGGCTGCATGGTGATGCTGACTGCAGCTCAGGTGTGTGCTTATCAAGAGGTACTTGCTGCTAATTGGGAAATAAGGGTGTGGAAGTGCTTTCTGAGATAAGTATCAGGAAATGCTCCTACTGAATACCTGGCAGGAGTTTGTTTACCGTTTCTTGGAAATTCCTGCAAGGTCTTGTAAACCTTGCAATATGTATTAACTATTGGCAGGCATCTGTGCTGTACATTGCAGTGAAGCTGATCTCAGACCCTTTTAATTATTTGCAATTGCTTTAATTGTTATGAGTTGTTTTGGAAGCAAGAAGAACCTTTGTTTTGTGAATAGATTTCTGAATTTTACTTTGCTATGGGGGTGCCTGAGTGTGAATTCTGGAGCAGTTATACTGCCAGGCTTCTTGAGACTCAGCTGAACATTGTGCCGAGGAGAGAAAAATTGGAGCCTCTGTGTTCCTTCTGAAGAAACATCTGCTGTGTTTGATGTGTTGGAGAGTTAGGGCCTGTAAGGAAATACATCCCTTGCTCTTCCTCTTCTAAGGCTGCCTTCTCTAGTAAGGCTGGCAGCAGCTTTTTTCATCTCAGCTCTTCGTGCTCCTGTCTGCCACTTCTGGTATTGGTTGTTTTCCTGATTTAAAGAATTGATTTGCATATATAGAAACCTTTCTGCTCTAGACCTATGCTGTCCTTAATACATTTGAAGTACAATAAAGTATCCAGTTCTTTTAATTTCTGAGCAGGAGGAAGTGGTGTGCTGCCTCTGGCTACTTTACAAAGCCTAGTTACTTGGTTAATATTAAAAAAATGTTTCAAACATAAACTTTTATTTTCAAATTGTGTCATGAAACTAGCAGTATATTTTCTGGTTATATTAAAATAACCTGCAACAAGGTATAAGGTTTACATATCCAAAGCTAAACCCCTCCAGAAGTTTTTTGACTGCTTTAGTTTCCCTTTAGTGAACTGTAGATGAACATGTAGTACTGAAGATGTAGATGAATAGGTGTAAAGAACAATTAGACATTTTTAACAAACTGTGAGACAGTGGACCAGTAGCAGCAGAGAGTGGAGAAACAAGTGCTGTTAATCGAAGTAATGAAAACCATAATTTGTGGCCCAGTATTTCTTTAACAGTGGGGGATCTAATATGAATTCGAGTTGCTTTCTCTTTCAGTTGTGTACGTTGCCACATCAGTTTTTTCACAGGAGAATGCAGATGACTTACTTTTGGCTTTAGGCTAAGCAGGGAAGAGAAATGCAGGGAAAATAAATTCATACAGGCCATGCTTCTGTAAGAAAAGTTTTTGTGTTGTTCCAATTGTATCTCATTTAGCTCTTTTTAGTCAAAAAAGAATGTATGTTATTAATGTTAACAAAATCCAATTTTACCTTTGCAGATAAATTTGAGCAGTTTTGGGCAATAAATCGAAAACTCATGGAGTATCCTCCAGAAGATAGTGGATTTCGATACATCCCATTTAGAATTTACCAGGTAGGAGCCAATGAAATAAAACCAGTTTTACCAGACTCTTCCACTGACATGTCATATATCATAACCTGATTTCAGAATTATATATTCCCTTTTCTAACATTGTTAAAAGTCTGTATGTTCAACTTTCCTGAACCCCTTGAGTTGTATGAATTAGCAAAGACAAAGTTAACTGTATTTATTCTAATACATAATTACCATTCATTGTGCTGTAAGTGTGTAATGCTTGAGAATATGCTATGGCTGGTGTAGATGATGTCTGCTTGGTTTAAAAAAGCTAACTCTGTCATTTGAAATAACTGCTAACTACAAAGACTGCTTTGGATGCAAAATGCCTTCTGAAAGATCTAAGTCAAACATTTTAGGAGCAACAGTTTTCCTTCAACTACTGTGAAGGCTTCTTTTTGTGTTAGCATTATAAGGTGAAAGTAATAGCATGAATCTTGCATCTAGTTCTTACCCTTGTCTTCTAATCGTATATTTTATTATCCAAAATTAGATTTGAACATATTTTATTTTCTGACTTAATACACCAGTGCTCTGTTTTTCTCAGCAGTTTATTTGGAAACCTCTTCTTTGGAATCTTTACAGTTTTCAGGTGTCCCCTTAGTTTTTATTGCATTAAGGTCATGATGAAATTTGGAATGAAGTATGGTTAAAAACTTACACAGAATTCATGTAGCCTCTCAGTAAATTAAACAGTTCTGCCTCATCTTTGAAATACTTTAATCTACTTACATTTAATTTATTTACATTTATTTGCACCTTTTAAGTGCCCCATCCTTTATTCGTAGTTCTGAGTAGTCTGATACTACTTCATATCAGATTTTAATGGCTATATAACCCTATACAGTCTTGCAATGGGACTGAAGTAACTTTTAGATATAAGAAATTTACTGTCATAGTGAAACCTTAGATTGAGAACGGAAGTCAGTTATTTTGTCAGAGATCATAGCAGATGGCAAGGTTTGTAGAAGTATCAGAAAACTTATATTGGGAAAAGTAGTTCGCTCACAGAGTTTTGTTTGTTTGGTAAAAGGTGCTTGTTTATTCATGAATAAGTAAGGGTTTTTTTTCAGTCTTGTCATAGAAGTCGTGTGACTTGGCTTGTGAAATGGAGGGTTTGCTGCCTGAATAAGGTGTAGACCTATAAACCATGAGGGAAATTTTCTATGATATCACATGACTTCATGCTAGTGAAGCTTTTTTTAAAAATAAAAAAAAAAAAATTCTAATTCAGTAATGTCTGTCCCTTTAACTAGTAATATGTATCTTGATTCTCATTATCTTTTCAAGTGGAATTAGTTCCTTGGTATAGTTTAAACCCAAAATATCTAACTAAAGAGTAGAACACAAATACAGATGATGCTGAAGCAGCCTTTAAGAAGGTTGGTGTATAATATTTTCAGTAATGCTGCTCTAAATATTTTCAGTATTGTTCCTCTTTTTTAAAAAGTGGATGCAGGTGTTTCTAGGTTTCTTTGTTTGGTTTGTGTGCTGATCACTGCTCATCACAAAAGTCAGGAATTTTCAGAAAGTGTTAGAAAGGGTGAGATTATGATTTGATTTCAAGCAATGAATCAATAACTATTAATCAGTTAATTCCTGTAGTTATGTTAAAACTTTACAGTAGTTAGTGACAGACTTGCATATGCTGGAGTAACTGATTCAAAAGTATTCTTGAAATGTATTTAATCCCCCACCCCTGGCCCTGATTACATTTATTTGCCATTAGTGCTGGGAAAAGTCAGCTTTGCATTCAGCTTTGCTTTCATATCCCTACATAAATACTTGGAAGCAAATTTAGTCTGCTTTTGTATTACAGTGGACATTTATTCCCTATGTGTTTTCACATAATGTTTTTGTAGGTATTTAAGAATATACAGGTGGATGGCAGGAAGTTGCTAAACATTACCTTAAGTAAGGAGAGTTCTTCCTCTTATTCTCCGTACTTTTTATTACCCCAAAATTATTAGAAGGAAATTCTGTGATAGGAACTGCCTAGTTTTTGTTTTGGCAATATAAGGATGAATTTGTTTTCCTTCAGAGAAACATACTAGATTATGATATTGATGAAGACATCCTGGCAACTATTAAATGTGACTGGGAGAAGTTGCTGCAGGAAAAAATATATGCGATACAGTAGTCTGACATGCTTTTCACTGAAGGCCTGATATTTTCAAAATTCAAAGGTTCTTTCAATTGTAAAGTTTGTCTATTAAAATACATTTCTAAAGAATAATATGAATCATATCTCATGTGGTATCCAAATCTGATGGTGTGTGTGGGAGAAAGAGATGGTAAAAATACGAACATCCTACTTGGGTAAGTCAGAACTAAACTAACCATGGGTAATTTTAAAAGCCCTTGTCCAGCACCACGTCTTTTAAGTGTAGCAGCTAAGAGTGGACCAGAATCCTGGCATCTACTGTAGAAGATTCAGAAAAAGACTGAATATCAACTTATTTGCAATTTTAAGCGTTAGCTAGGAGATTTTAGAAACTTTGTTACTAGGTGTCCTAGTCTAAACTGTGTTGTATAGAACTTGCACCAGATGAACCTTTGACATAGGAGGAAACTCTTTCTACCAGAGATGGTTTAAAAATAGTAATTATATTTTTGTGACACTTCTACTAAAACACATGGGAAAAAAAAAAAGTGCCCCACTTCACCTCAGAGGTATAAGCTGCTGTCTCTTCAGTTGGCAGTAGCATGAAAACTGTTTGCTTTTTTTGTCTGATAGTACTGTTGAACAGAGTGCCTCTTTCATTTGTTCTTTAATAGCAAGAGAGAAATTAATAGTAATGTTTTGAGTATATTATGCATTTAAAAGTCCATCTTTTCTTGTGCAGTACTAGAGCCTGTTTGGCTTGAGGACTTTTTCCCCATGTTTATAAGACTAGCTGGTTTTGCACTTTCTGATTGAACAAACTGTATGGTGGACAGATGGCAGCAAGTTTCATCAGTCTTTGGCTTCAGGCACCGTGATGGGGCACATTACTTAGGCACCAGAGAGAAGTCTCTACGTGCTGATGGAGACTACCCTATGCTGTGTTACACTGTGAATGAGAGTGCTCCATGTCTCAGTTTCTGTGCACTCAATTTGTACTCATCCCTGAGTTTCAGTATCTTGCTCTTTCTCCGTGTCATGCTCACCCACTTGTTCTTGCTCTCTCACTGTCAGTTGTCCTCCTTTCCTCTAGTAGTGTCTGCCCTATGAGTATACAGGAACTAGAGTTGTTGTAGAT
The DNA here is from genome assembly GCA_013398155.1 of Pedionomus torquatus. Classification (NCBI taxonomy): domain Eukaryota; kingdom Metazoa; phylum Chordata; class Aves; order Charadriiformes; family Pedionomidae; genus Pedionomus; species Pedionomus torquatus. Next base: position 33,517 of record VZRU01002484.1, read on the forward strand.
TTGTAATTTCATTCTCAACAATAAAACGCCAAGTGAAAGAAAATGTATTAAAACTATTCATGGCAAGCTTTTCTGAGCCTTTCTAGAGTCTCACTTGGCTAAAGGCAGGTTGGCTGTTCAGGGTTAGCCAGCCCAAGAGGGCATAATCTGGGATTGTTTGTGTGCTTGTTCATTTATTTGGATACTGGGACATGCCATGGTACTGCAATGAGCCTTTCCTTTGCCTCTGTTTTCGACGGAGTCTGGTTAGGTTGTTAATTGTATTGGCTAATTGCATAGTAGACCTTAGCTTTGAAAGATCTTTGCCTATCACAAGTCCCTTAAGCTGTTATGATGTTTATCTGTCTTAGTATTGTGAGTGAAATTCTTCAAAATATATCTGTTAAATCCAATAGTTTGCTCTTTAAGTCCAAGTCCTGGTACTGAGATATCTAAATATATTTAAATGTCTACCATGACCTGTCCTCTAAAAATAATAAGATGTAAGGGGGGGAAATTAAATATTGTAAGACATTATTAATACCTGGCTCAATAAATAAAGCAGAAGCCCAAACATGGCCCTTTTCCAAGCAGTAGAAGATTCGTTTATTCCTATTTCCACATTAATTGGCAAAGCTGATATAATCAATTGCAAAACCAATTACAAGTATGCAGATTAGCATCACAGTTTGCCCCATATTATGGTAACCACTCAAAACCAGATTGTTTTGAAAAACACTGGGTCCATCTGTAAAGTTCTCAAGTGATCATGAGTCCATCCTTTTGCACTAGTAGAGTTTTAACGTTTCTTTTGCGCAAAAAGCCTAGTTACGTTTTGAGGCTGAATTTATCTGCCTTCAACTCCAGTTTCTAGATTTTTGTTTCGCCTTACACCACTTAAAAGTCATCTGACTTTCTAATCTCTAAGTTCGCTTATGGAGTGATTTTAGCAGATCCAGTTTTCTCTGATAAGCTGAATCAATCGAGCTCTTTAAGCTTCTTGTCGTGAGACTTGCTTACCAGTGCTGAAGTTGTTTGTTTAGTCATCTTTTCAAACACCAGCTGATATTTTGATAGTTCTCAAGATTAGTGTTAAAGTTAAGGAGAAGTAGAGGCCAAAAATAAAGTTTATTTCTATAGGGTTTTAAATCAAAAATGCTTCAAGTACTAGTGGAATAGAGGTAAAGTTAGGTGCTACCTGAAACTGAAATCTGAACATTTTTATGACACAAGGTGAAATTGCAATGACTTGTCAAGCAAAAGAACTAGAAAAATGCAAATGCTGTTGACCTGAAGAGGGCAACACAACACAGCAAATTTCAGCAAATATTTGCCTAGTGCAAAATACTCTTGAGTAAACTCATACATAATACCTTGTTTAGTTTTTTCTTATTTATTAAAAATTACATTTTCATAAAAGACCTGTTGAATACAGACCAATTCATATTGAAAACCTTATTTTTACAAAGAGAAAGTTTGAGTGAAAGGGAAAATTATGTGAAATGATGGTTGATTTGTGTAACAGTTGCGTTCAGCTGAATTTTCTGTGCTGAAAGGAGAAAAACTGATTCATCATCAATTGAGTACACTGAATGACTTAGTCTAGTAACTGATGGTTCAGTACTGAAGAAATGGTAGCACACTTTCACCAGTTCTAAATCACTTCAGAATCAAAGCTGCATGAATGAAAGCTTAAAATCTTCGGTAGGCATATATTTTTTCCTAGTGTCTCATTACTGGGGGGGTGAGATGACCCAAACCCCTTCTGTCCAGTATCTCATGTGTGCACCATGGTCCATAAATTGTTATGAATATTTGTTTTATTAACTCCATTGTTTAGTTCTGTGCAGAAAGTAATAGCAATTTGATAAATTGTCACCTTGAGTTGAAGGTCACTGTCACCAGAGTTGCGGTTCCATAATTGCATGAGCTTTTCTGGTCCATCTAAGTGTGAAGTGAAATGAGCTAGCCCAAACCACTGCTGTTAAAGAGGACTTTTTTTACATGTTTTGTATTAAGGAATACACATGCAGTTCTTTTGAAAAACTTAAGGGGCTCATGTGCAAGGTCAGCCGTGTGCCTTTAAGAATCTTGGTACAGGATGGGGGCTGTCAATCAGAGTTTAAAAGAAAAACTCTTGAAATTATAAACTGTATTTGTTGTCAGATATGTTACTGAAGTGTATGTAAATTTGGCCAAGTTATCTCTAAAACTGTCAATCTGCCTAGTCCAAAGCTATTGTAAAAGTTAGGTAGCGCTCAAGGAGGAGGTACAGAAGAGATGAGGCTGTAAAACCTCTATTTGGGTATTTTCTCAGAGCAATTGTTGAACTGTTACCAGGGGGGATAGTTTTACGCTAGCTCAGGCTTGTCAAGAGGAGCTGTAGTAATCAGTTTAATGTAGATGTAGTTTATATACGAAGAGTAAAGTAGTTTTGCTTTTATGAAAAAGTTTGTTGAGGTTCTGAAATACATTATAACTACTTTAAGATAATTTAGGGATATATTGGTTTCTGCATATTGGGGAAAAGCGGGTATTTTGTTTTAAATCCTTTTTATCTTATCAGATACTGATAGAAGAATCTAAAACTAGTAGCGTCTCAGTAGTTAGTAAATTAACATTCCGTAAATGATTATATAGTTGGGGTTTTTTTGTTTGGAGTTGTTAGTGAAAAATAAATCAAAATACATTTTAAGCTATGATGAAATAATGAACGCTTTTGGTGGAAAAAAAAAAAAGTCTGTTCCTAATTTGAAAATGCCTTCATCTTACCAAATGTCTTATGTACTCCCTAATCACAAGTTGGTAGTTACTTTTTAGTGTATAAAACTATAATTTGTTATCTTTTCTCTGAATTAGTTTATGATAACAAACTTGGGTAGAAATAAGTTTATGTAAGTGTTCATGCTACAAATTTGAATTTAAACAATGAGGTTTGAATTCTGGTAGCTCTAATTCCCAAACCCTTTTATTAAGGTCATACTCTTGTATATTTATATAAATCTGTTATGAAAGTTATATTATATGGATGCAATTTTTAAAAAATAATTTTTACCTCAATAATGAGTGTTAATTGTTAAGAATACGATTATATTGAGAGGCTGGGATGAAGATAATGAAGCAATAATTCAGTTAAATTAGGTCTGTGTAGAGTTACTGTTTGATCTTGTAATTTAAATGCAGTGTTCTTTAGTATATTGCTGCCTTTTGATCATTAAAGATAATCATTTAACTTCTCTGTTTCACTCAGTTTAGTCAAGACAAACTGATTTGCCACTTTCACTACGCACTTCAGTATGCGGTCAAAATTCTTATTTTGTTGAAAGAGGGATTTTTGCAACCTGACACTTGCAATCCAGACCTGTATTCTTCCGAGACTGACTCTTGTACTCTGACAGTATAGCAAAAAAACCCCACAGTTGAACTGCTTTGCATTCAGAAAAAGGGGAGAAGCAGACATGGATTTTTTTCTTTAGAGAGAGGAAGAATGACATCTTGAAGAGTTATTTCTGTGACTATGCAGCATATAGAGAGCCTATTGCTTAGGAAGTAAACTAGAACAAAGCCTAGCCTGTTATGATGATGCAAAGAAATGAAAGTCAGCAGTACCTGTTTTGATTTGTCAATGTGCTGTCTTTATTTTTCCTTTACTTATTTTTATGAAAAATAGGTAAATAAAGCAGGTTAAAATTGCACAAAAATGAGGATTAGAAGTTACAGAAAGCTGGTTTGGGTTTTTTTGAAAGTACAAAGACTTGTTTTTACACTTTCCAGAAGGCTGAATGTAAACTGTATACAACTGAGTGTGGAAGAGAGTGAACCTCTCAGGAAGTGGGATGCAACACCATACTCCAGGAATATACTATGAATTAACAAACACATTTTTTTGAAATTCTGCTGTCCTTGACTGTAGCAGTTTCTTCTAGCTAATCATTGTATAAAACTAAGGACTATTACTAGACTTAATAATTCTAAGTAGATTAAAAGTGTTATATAAAGTATTATACTATTCATTGCTTCTAAGCAAAAATTGTCATATTTGCTTTTGTGGATGGAGAGAGTCCAGCAAAGGGCCACTAGAATGATTAAGGGACTGGTGCATCTAATATGGGGAAGGGGCAAGGGGAAGGCTGAGAGAGCTGGGACTGTTCAACCTAGAGAAGAAAAGGTTCTGGGGTGATACTCATACAGATTGATGAGATCTGAAGATAGACTGTATAGAAGAAGCACAGTCAGGCACTTTCCAGTGATGCTCAGTGACAGGACCAGATGCAATAGGTGCAAACTGAAACGCAGGAGGCTCCATCTGAATATGAAAAAATACTTTTTTGCTGTGAGGTTCACTAAGCACTAGCACAGGTTTCCCAGAGAGGCTGTGGAGTCCCCATCCCATTTTGACTATCAGGGTGGCCAAAACCTGCTTGGATGAGGGTGTCTGTCTATAGGCAGCCCTGCTTGAGCATGGGATTTGGACCAAAGATCCTCCAGCGGTCTCTTCCAGCCTCAACCATTCTGGGATTCAGAATCAACATGTTAGTATGCTGAAAAGCCATTTTGAAAATCCTAAAGATGTTCTGTGGAGCCACAGAAGCTTAAATTGTTCCTTAGGAACCATTGTTCTTATGATTTCTGTGACAGACACCTAGTTGATGCTACAAAGCTAAAATCTAGATTCCTGGAAGGATCTGAGATAGGTTTGTACTTTTTTTCTCCTTGATGCCCTTACACAATGTGATGTGAATGTTTGATATGGACACACAATCACTGTGGACAATCTGATCCATCTTTAGAAACAGTTAAGAAACTGAAGTAGTGTATTCTATTCTGAAGTGTTACAATTAAGCCAACCCAGGGTGCAAGATTTCTGTATCTGACGTTGAGATTTTTAAAAGCTGTACTCAAAAAAATGTTGTTTTTTGGACATAATCGGTATAAGTACTATAGTTTTGTTTGACATAGTAGCCATTTTTTAATTGGGACAAGAGGTAACAGGTACAAACTTGACCTTAAGAAGTTCCATCTAAATATGAGGAGGAACTCTGTCATTTTGAGGGTGGCAGAGCACTGGAACAGGCTGCCTAGGGAGGTGGTGGCATCTCCATCTCTGGAGACATTCAAAACCCACCTGGACACGTTCCTATGCAACCTGCTGTAGGTGGACCCACTTTGGTAGCGGGGTTGGACCAGAAGATCTCCAGAGGACTCTTCCAACCCTGTATCATTCTGTGATTCTATAATTTTTGAGTCGTTTGCTCTCATACAAGTAGGTAAGGGGTAAGAAATTTATTGCTTCCATGTTTATTTTTTCCCAAGTATCTAATGAAGATATAAGGATCATTTTTTTACTCTAAATGTCTTAAATCATGGAGGAATCTGGTGCATTTTTTTCTTCTGCTTCTAAAACTGCTCTTTGAATAACAGCAGCTTGTTAAGAAAAGTTTTCATTTGCGTTGAAATGAATAAATGACTATTTACTGAATTCTTTGGGAAGTGGATACAATTTACTTGTAATAACAAAAGTGGATTATTTTATATATATATATTTATTTTTTTTTTAGATCTGTAGGTTTGTGGATAACTTTCTGGAATGTAGTGTTTGTGCATAGGTACACTGTGCTAGAGTTCAGCAGTGAAAATGAAATTACCTTGATGTTGTATTTTCACATTTAAATAATGGATGTCAAGTTATGCTCTCATTTGAATCTCTAGTCTTAGACTTTATAAGTGTATTATTTCCTAGCACACTTGGAAAATACTGTTTCAGGATTATTCTGACTAAAGGGGAATTTGCTTGTAAAATAGTTGATGAAGAATTAAGAGTAATAATTTTTTAAGTGTTTTTGAAGTAAAATACTGAGACTCCAGCTGATACATAAATCATTCAGATTATACTTATGTAGAAGCATAAACTTGAGGGTATGCTGGGTAATAGCAGCAATTGTGAACATGGAAATATTTCAAAATTTAAAAAGAAAAGTTAAAAATAAAATCCAACCATAGGAGAACAAGTCGGTTTAAATAATGCAGTGGCTCCTGTGGTTTTTAATTTGAGATGAAAATTCTCCTTTTCGCTTCCATTTTTGACTTCAACATAGCAAGTTTATGCTAGAGTAGTATTTTCTTCAATACGTGCTTGCTCAGTGCTTTTTGTAAGCTTTTATTAATTGAATAATGAAATAGGAATCACAGGTATCACTTAAACAGTATTGATATTATTGGCTACATGATCACCTTTACTCTGTTGTGGATTGAATTCAGAAATGAGTATCACACTAGATTTTTCTGTTGTCCTAGCATAAGTTCGAGATGCCTTGATAAGTGGAACACAAATGAATACTTCAAAATATTAAATAGATTGCATGAACAAGAAATATGCAGGAAAGTGTGTAAAAGGAGTGCTATAGTTACTGGCCAGTTATTTATACAGGAATATCTTGCAGCACTTCATTTAAGTTATAAAATTGATTTAATCTATTTGACTTACACTGGTCATTGCAAAAGCAAACGATTGGGTTTTTCTCTTTAAGAATGAGCATGATTTGAGGTAGGAAGCTTAGAAGAGCAGCACTGGATAGCGTGGGAAGAATTGAAGGTCTATGTACACAGTTTTGTTTATAAAGCATTTTATCTGCTATGACCACCAGTAATGCAGAATAACGAACACGAGTTGAACTTTACTGATTTCTTTCCTGTATACTCAACTGTTTACTTTCTAGGTGATGACAGTGTTTGCACTGTTGTTCAGATGTTCTTCTCCCTCCTGCATCACTGATATTAGCTTGTTTTGGCCATCTAATATTAGCTGTTTAAGTATGTAAAAGCTCTGGTGTGGTATTTTTATTCATTGGTGATATTTTCCAGAAGCCAGTCCAGTGTTTCTGTCGACCTTATTCTTCAAGTATCGGGATATATGAAACAGGCTTAAAAGCCAAGTCAAGTAACCTCTCTTATGTGCCTAGTTTCTGAATGGAAGTCAAAATATGCAGCAGTTGAAGCAACTGTAGATAAGATAATGTTATTAAAACCATAAAAATGAGACAAAAGGTAGGGCAAGTTCAGGAGGGTCACCTTAGACTAAGATGTTCCTTTTTCAACACACACGGAATAGGTCTTTCCCAACCTGACACAAATTCTTTCTTACTGGAGTTTATTAGAGATTTTGAGTCTTCGCTGCGACTTCATTTCATCTTTCAGTGTGATAACCTGCCTGCGTAGTTTCCAGTGAGTGGAGTCTTTTTTTTAAAAAAAAAAAGTTAAAAAACCCAACAAAACAGAAACACTCCTTGTGCTTTATCATGCAATGAAGTACTCGGTGATTAAGCAAAAAGAAGCCAAAGATATGCACCCAGAAAGGAGGAAAAAAAAAAAAAAAAAAAAAAAAAAACTAGAAAAAAACCAAACTCAGAAAACAGTGGATAAACTGCATTTCAGCTCCAGTGAAAGAGCAGCGTTTCAGATGGGGCTTTGCAGTACCTTGCTTTCAGACAGACACAGTATTGAGATGGTTCTGTGACTGCAATAATTTGTCATCTTTTCAATTAGGCACTTTCATTGTGCATTGAGATTTTTTTTAATTGAAGACATTTCTACAAAGCAGAAGACATCTTAAAAATATATGAAAATGGACTTTTGAGTAAATACTTAATAAAATTTATGTAATTAATTTTATATTCAGGGAGTAGTTAATTTGCTTGCACTTTTTAAATAACAAGTCATTATGCAAACTCTTATTGTTACTTTTCAAGCTTTTCAGTTTAAACAAAATGATAAATTTAAATTATGAGAGATTGTTTTAGTGTAAAGTGGTTCATTAACAAACAGCACAGATTATGAACTTGACAAGTTACTGGAAATCTGAGGGAGTAAGTAGGGAAGTCTCAAGTGTTACAGTTTTAGACTGCCAGTTTATGTACATGTGGGGGCTGTAAGAAATTCTTTTTTTACTTTGTGTGTTCAGTATATGTGGTAACTTCTATTTATTTGAATACTGTTAGAGTAACAGCAGAGTGTTTAGGCAGAAAATCTAAATCCCTTCCTCTAGATGGAAATACTGGTAACTGCCTTTTTTCCAGATTAAAGCCCCGGAGTTCATGAGTTATGTTTTTTATTTTAAGATGCATCCTGTATAAAATATCTGACTACTTGAATTGTGGATTTCATTCGGTGTTTGATGTTCTGTTGATTCTGAAAAGCACCAAGCAAGCTGTTTACTCTTTTTTCTTTCTTTTTCTTTTTCTTTTTCTTTTTTTTTTTTTTTTTTTTATTTTTTTTTTTTTTTTTAATGGCAGGATGAAAGGAAAGAAAAGGAATTATATATGCTAGCACAACATATATGCTATGCTATATATGTAACTATACAGTTTGTCTCTGATCCTGTGAGACTTTATGCTGCATTAAAAGGCCTCTTAAAACTCCCACGGAATAGTAGAACTGTTTTGGCTGGAGGGGACCTTTAAAGGTTGTCTAGTCCAGATCCCCTGCAATGAGCAGGGACATCTTCAATTAGACCAGGTGGCTCAGGGCCCCATCCGGCCTGACTCTCTGATGTTTCCAGAGTTGGGGTATCTAACGCCACTCTGGGCAACCTGTTCCAGTGTTTCACCACCCCCAACATAAAGAATTTCTTCCATGTATCTAGTCTAAATCTACCCTCTTTTAGTTTAAAGACATTGCCCTTGTCCTGTTGCAGCAGGGCCTGCTAAAAAGTTTGGCTCCGTTTTTCTTATAAGATGTCTTTAAGTATTGAAAGACCCTAATAAGAACATGACAAACTGCACTTTGGAAATTCTTACCATAAAAGTCCATTGATGGTAACCCCCTTTGCCTGCATCCTTCTAGTGTTTATTTCCATGTCTGTTGCTCCAGATGGAGAGCGCTTGGGAGCTGTGATTAGACTTCTGTGAATGATTGAGTGTCTTTTTAAAAAATAAGCTCAAAATGGTAGAAACTTATTTTGACTGTAGCGATGTTTTAGGGTTTTCTTTTTTTTTTTTTTTTTTTTTTTTTTTTTTTTTTTTTTTTTTTTTTTTTTTTTTTTTTTTTTTTTTTTTTTTTTTTGTTTTTTTTTTTTTTTTTTAATTTATGTTTTGGATGTACATTTCTTCAGTGTAACATGCCAGAGTTCACTTCTCAAGTGTGGATCTGTCTGAGGTGGATCCTGCTGGCTATGGACCTCCCATCATTTTTCAAATGTTCAGACATTTCATTAGCACTGTTTGTATCCTCATTCTGCTACCCTGAGGACATAAAGAATTGACTACAGCAGCTAGTCAGCTCCTTCTGATCAGTCTTCATGGGAAAAGCTGGAAAAAGACTATATTTCTATTTTAGGACACTTGGCAAGAAGTAACAAGTAACTGTGTCAACAGTTCTGCACTGTAAAGCCTGGGAGGTAGTGTTACCACTCTTAGGAAAAAGATTTCTTGCCCTGCTGTTTCAGAAAGGTGAATGACGATTAAGTTGTCATGGTTAGTCTACTGCTTGTGGTTTTTCACGTAGGTAGGTAACAGAGACCACATCGTAACTTCCTTTCAGAATTAATTTTTAACTTTCAAATTTTATCCAATACTCGGTTGTTGGTTGTTTTGTTTTTTTTTTTTTTCCCAAAAGTCACCACCAGGTGATAAAATTGTAGTGCTTTTTCCAATTAAGATAGTATGTGATGAAAGTGTAATTTACTGAAGCCCAGTCACCCAGAATGCAGGTCACGTCGGCTGCTTTCTGAAGTTAGCTGCTAGCAGAAACTTGGCAGCAACACTTTAGTGCTTGATTAAAATTTGGGACTTGGTCGAATATGAGTTTTTTAACTTCTGTTTTCTGGCTCAGGTGCCCCAGTTTAGGAGAAGAGGTCAGGTTGTCAGGGAAAAAACTTTTCCTGTCCTTTCAGTATGAGATGCTTGCCAAGCCTGGGTTGCTTATACATATATGCAGAGAAGGGGACCATTTAACACAACCACAGCTCTTAAGTTCATCCATAGATCCCATAATCTATTCATTTGTTCTGCAGCCTTGGGAGTTTCATTGCCAATGTTGTGGACAGTGACTGGCAGTAGTTTGTACTGGTTGGCTTGCTTTTTTTGTCTCCAAAAGAAATCATGATTATGTGCAAGATCTAACAGGGTTCTTTATATGTTCTTTACATCTGACTAATTCCTTAAGTAGGTGTAAGGCTCTAGGTTGTCTGTCAGAGCACAGTGCTGGGGATGTTTTATTTCTTTTAATTGTACTCTGCTTTTTGCTGGTGAAACAGTTTGAAATTTTCAACATGGAATTTCCTGGGAACAAAGTCATCAGGCTTAATGTACAAAGGTACTTGTTTGCCATTGGAAGCACTTAATGTGTTTCTGAAACAAAAAAAACAAAAGTGTGGGGTGCTGCACCTGGGGATGAGTAACTCCATGCACCAGTATAGGTTTGGGGCTCACCTGCCAGAGAGCAGCTCTGAGGAAAAGGACACCAAGCGTGTCCTGGTGGCCAACAGGATGACCATGAGCCAGCAAAGTGCCCTTGTGGCCAAGAACGCCAATGGCATCCTGGGGTGCGTCAGGAAGAATGTGACCAGCAGGTTGAGGGAGGTTAAATGCCCATCTACTCTGCCATGGTGAGGCCCCATCTGGAATACTGTGTCTAGTTCTGGGCTCCCCAGTTCCAAAGAGAGGGAACTGCTGGAGAGGGTACAGCAGAGGACCACCAAGATGATGAGGGGCCTGGAGCCATCTCTCTTATGAGGAAAGGCTGAGGAACTTGTGACTTTTTAGTCTGGAGAAGAGAAGGCTGAGGGGGAATCTGATCAACACTTACAAATACTTAAAGGGTGGGTATCTAGAGGAAGGGACTAGTCTTTTTTCAGTGATGCCCAGTGGGAGGACAAGAGGAAATGGGCACAGACTTGAACACAAGAACTTCCATCTAAGTATGAGTAGGAACTTCTTGACTTTGAGGGTGGCAGAGCACTGAAACAGGCTGCACAGAGTGGTGCTGGGATCTCGATCTCCGGAGACATTCAGAACCTGCCTGGACAAATTCCTGCTCAATGTGCCTCTAGGAGGACCTACTTTGGCAGAGGGATTGGACTAGATGATTGCCAGAGGTCCCTTCCAACCCTATATCATTCTGTGATTCTGTGACAGACTATTGCTGAAGGTATTGAATATTTTTTACGATTTTGCTTTGACTTGGCAAAACATATGGGCATATGTTGGGCACCTAGGTTTGTGCCTGGTGCTTGTCTTACTAAAATTTAAACTATATTAAAATGTTTTGTTCAAGCATATCCTATTCTCATAACAGAGGGTTGTTTTTTTTTAAATTAAAAATTGAAAAGGTTTTAACACTCTTATACCCATTATACTGTTTTTAAATTATCTTCATAGTTTTCTGGAGTGTCAACTTACTTTCAGTTGTTAACAAAGAAAAACTCCCCTGCATTTCATGATATGAATAGAATGCAAGGGGAAAAATATGGAAACGTTAGGCATTGCTTCTGCAGTAACCTTTTGTTCTGTTCTGTTCTGTCTTCTGCCTGTCTCAGTAATACCACATATGTGCATGGTCCTTAAATTGATGCTTTTGCTAATTTTGTTGTTAAAACAGGCAACAACAGAGAGACCTTTTATACAGAAGCTATTCCGACCAATTGCTTCGGGAGGACAGTTGCATACTTTGGGAGATCTTCTAAAAGATGTGTGTCCTAGTGCTATCGCCCCTGAAGGTATTGTAGAAATAACATTTGTCCAGTAAGATAACTTTTTCTATTGACTTTATTAGCTTTTTTTTTTTAATATCGGGATTTTGGAGGTAGAACTGTATCTCAGCACTAGAGTTTTAGATTGCAGTTCTTCCTGGCCATATAGTATGCCCATTATATATCACACGCAGTGTTTGGAAGGGATAAAACTGAGTCCTTAGGCAATCCTGAAAAATTAGTCTCTGGAAGTTTTATTTTAAAATTCATGTACTACTTTGCCATCATGCTGTTCTTAATAAAAACATTCACATGTTTTTTTCTGCACTTTAAAAATACATTCTTAAAGCAACATCAATAGAATTTTTAAGTTACCTTTAATTTTATATTGTAGAAAGGTTTAATATGTAAAACTCCAAAATTCATAGAAATTGAAGATGTTTTCAGAATACTTTTTTCCCATCTTAAAGCCCAACCTTTAAAAAATGTATCAGAAAAGAAAGAAATAGTTAGAAGTATGTAATACTTTGTGTTTGGTCACTAAGTAGTATTGTGTGACAAGATACCCATTAGTTCATGTAGTGTTCTGTCGTTTCATAGAATAGGATTTGTCGATCATCACTCATTCAGAAAAATAAGCATTTCTGGATGTTATTTTTAGCCTCAAACTATTGGCAGTCTGATAGCCTACTTAGGTGGGATGAATGTAAAAGTTATGTACTCTGCAAATTAACACTAAAATTATTTAATGTGAAATAAAATGGGGTTTTCATCTTGTTCATGCTCTTGTCTTACCAGTACCTGTAACTGGGTAACTTTTTTTAGTTAATAAATGGCAACTTATTTTGAGGAATCTGATAGTCTAGAGAAGACCTTGGCACAGAAATTGCTGGTGTACTAAATTTGCACAAAATCTGCAATCAGTGTAAAAAATCCGTAAGATGGTGCATGTAGATTTTGTGTAATTCAAAATCGAACAGTTATCATGGATTTCTCCAATTACAGTGATCTTAAAAAATAACTGGAATCTCAAAGTATTTTTTTATGCTTTTCTAATACTTGTTAGTACATGGAAATAACTTCCAAAAATAACAAAAGGTAAGAAAACCATGGAATGTTACTAGCCATGCATCCATTTTTCCTAAAGCTACTATAAATTTTAGAGCATAATTTTAGGTAATGCTTTCAACTGTCTGAAAGGTAAAGCGAGATAGAAATAGACACTTGAATGTTAGCACAAGCATGTTTAACCATGTTTAAGTACTTAAGGGTGAGGTTCCTACAGACACTTGTGTGAAGATTCAAAGTGAATTTAAAAGAGGAGTAAGAAGGATGATGCATTTTGACTTGGAAGGCAGTCCAGAGCACAAATTAAATGCAAGAAATTCAAAAAGCATTTATGCAAAAGTTATTCCAGGATATAATGGATGATAAGTTTTATGTGAATGTGCTAAAGCTGCAGATGAGGAATGTGCTAGTTACTGTCTTTATTAAAAGCATGAACGTAATGTAATTTTGTAATTTTTGAGTACCCGTGTCTTGGTGCTTCCCATTAGTAGGCCATCTTTTCTGACATACACAAATACACCAACTTTCAATAGCAGAATGGAAATGTGCTCTGCTAATTGCTAGCTTCATTTTTGTTAAAGGCAAAAAAGAAGCCCTGTCCTGTTTACTCAATGAGGACAAAAAATGGAAGAAAAGAAAATAGGTACTTTCCTTAGGAGGAGTGATTTGAAATTTGGTGGGAGGTTTTCCATGCACTGGGATATACTTCCCTGTTCCTGTATAAATCTGCTTTAATTTGGCCTGGCTTTGATCCTTAAGATTCTTCTGAGCAACTTACAGATTTAGAATTTAATAAATCTGATTCATCACGTGAGTGTGAGCTATCTAGGATTTGGCAGAATTTCTCCTACAATGCAGCTTTGCATTGTTGAGTTGCTCAATTGCTCGTTATACATTCGGAGCGTTCTCTTCTTCTGATAGGCAACAGAAGGAAAGCTCTCTGAGCAAAATGCAGAAAATACTGTGAACTCTTGAGGAGATACAGGGGTAGACTGATACACAGAGCCAGTGGAGGAGGAGGCAGACTGACTGAATGAGTAATTTGGAAGAAAATGACAGATTTGGGAGTCATTAAATGTGACAGGGCGAGTGACTCTAAACAATGTGGCAGGATGAAAGAGATTGGAGTGAGAGCCAAAAACTGACCTAACAGCTGTGAGCACCTGGACAGAGTAAGTGGGACACGAGAGGATAGAAGGATGAGGGAGAAAAGGAAGCATATTGCATGTGGCTTGTAGACTGAGATTGTGCAAGGCATCTCTGAAAAAATGGGAGTGGAAGTCCTACTGGTAAAGTTATTCTGATGGTCTGGAGACTTGTTTGCAGAAAGACATTCAGTCAAGTTGAAAAGGGCAGTTTACACTGGCAGAAGAAGATGATGCCAGTGGATAGGTGGTCAGGTGAAGCTGGAGATAGTCAGATAAGGGACTGGGGAATACTTGTTCAGGATTTGCTGTACCAGTGGACTGCACCCGAAAGAGGAATTCAAAGTAGAAAATTAAGTATGGCAACATGGAAAGAAAAAAAGACCTAGGAGATAGATCAGGAAGAAGTAGAACTAGAACAAAATGGAGGGATGATAAAGAATCAGACTTAGGGAAAACTACCTAAAAAGATGGATGTCCATTACAGTGGTGATTCTGAGGAATGTGCACAGGTAGGGTCAGCGTACTTAGGAGACGTGAAGCGTAGCACTGTTTTAGGCTTGACTGCTGCAGTTCATCATACTCTGTTCACGAATGATTTGGCTTAGCTGATAAGTGAACTTTGATTATTGTCTTGCTTAGCTTAATGTGCTCGTCTCATGCACTGTGCAAATGTAACCTGCACCATGTTAAGCATTCATGCTCTAATACAATTTTGAGCTGTTAAAGTAAACTCTGCTAACTCACCAGACTACATAGTGCTACTTTTGAGTTCCACTTACAGAAACAAAAGCCACCATAACAAGGATCTACTTCTCCGTTTTCCAGTTAGTGGACTGTACTCCTGAGACTGCAGAACCTCAGCACACCTGTGCTGCTGAAGTCTCCATGAAACTCACTCAGTCCACTCATTTTCTCTCCAATGCTGCTTCACTGAGAATTTACCAAGCTTCCTCTGTCAATAGATGCTCTGTCAGCTCCAAATGCAGAGAAGATTGCAGAGCTGAGTGTTTCTGTCCATTTTATGAGCATATGAGAATTTTATTCACAAGCATTTTTTTGAAATATGCAAAGCTATGCATAAATAATTTTTCTTCCAAAGGAGTTGTGTCCATTTGAAATTGAATGCCTGAAACTTAGGAGATCTCAGAGTTGTAGACTCCTGTACAATCTTAATTTCTATACACATGCACACGGATCATATACAGCTTAAAATAACTTTCCACCTCTCATCTTTCTTTGTTTTCTGTGAGACTTGTTTTCTTCCTGCACAGCCTGGACATGTTTTAGTGAAAAATCATTGTCCTGATCATTGAAATGATGGATGGGGAATGAATGTACTTCAGGAAGTGGTATAATTTAGACAGCTGAATACTGCCTTTGGGAATTGAATTCAGTTCTTTCTCCCCTAGGAAATTCATTCATATGTGATACTAAGCAAGCCGGGGGGTAGAAAGCCACTCATTTTATAGAAAGCAGCACCAGAAAAATCTAGTGATCAATGAGAGTGTTCTGCTCAACAGCTTGCTTGCTTGTTCCTGGAATCAATGAGAGCGCTGGGACTTTGAGTGTGCAAATACTCTGAAGTCAAGTTCTAGGCCTTTCATTACTCCTGTTCTCTCCCATCCTCCCGAAAATGGATACTTCTGGTCATAATATCTCTTTGACTTCAGTATGTGATCTATAGAATGATGCTATACGGTTTCTTTCCACAGAAAGATCTTGATGAAACAGTTTCTGAAAGAAAAATAACTTGTAGTCAAGACTATATTTCATTATATAAAAAATAGTCCTTTTTGGACCTTTTTTGGTATCTTCTAATTTTTGTTCTTGTATAAGAACAAATTTTCTAATCTTTGTAAGCGTGTAAGTTTTGTCCTAATCTACAATTTATATTTCTCATCAAGGCATTAAAATAATGTAACAAAACCGTATAGATTACCATAGGTACATTAGAAAATGGTGGGTAACTTTTCTATATCTGGATTTTCGGATGTTTTTTCAGTGGTACCAAAGCTTAGATCTACTTATTTTTTCTGAATGAAGGAGAAAAAGTAGTATCTTATCGGGTATGTTTAAAGACATAATAGCAACTTGTTTCCAATCTTTTTCACTCTTGTTTTCAAGACATAATTTAAATATTTTTCCAAGACTATCTTCTAACCCCTCTCAAGTGAATTAAAGCATCAGTGACATCAGCTGCATTTTTTTTTTGTCAATGCAGCACAATCAACATGAGCTTCTCTTTCTATCTGTTGATTTTTATTTTTTTTTCCCGTTTTTCCTCTATGGTTTTCTCTTTTCTGATGACTTTTCATTCAACTGGAAGCTTCATGCTAATTGTGATGATTGCTTGTCTATGATGACATCCGTAACTGAGCTCTGTGCCGTGGGAACGCAGAGAATATATGATTTTCAGACTCAGCATTTGTAGCCATGTATGTGAGTTGTTCCTGCTGCCAGATACTTAGGGACCACCACAAGAAGAGGGAGGGAAGGGTTTCAAGAACCACCCACAGTGTCTATATGCCTTTGCTTTAGGAAACATGGATATAATTAAGTCTCCCTTTTAACTGTGCTGAGAAAATATATTTAAATGAAAAAATGTATTTATATATAATGTGGATTGAATATGTAAATTGATTGCTAACTGTTGAAAACCTGATGTAAAGAACATTGTCAGAAGTAGAACAGGTTGAATAGTGACAGTAAGACACTGATAGGGAACATGGTCTTTGTAAAATGTTGTGTCAATACTACTTCAGACTGTTACAGACTGTGGGTAACTGTTTAGATACTGCGTTTTACTTAAATTTGCATATGAAACTACCCAAGGCTTTTATTGTTTATTGAAGTGCTCTAAAAAAATAACATCTTGAGCACCCATACTTCCCTGTGTCTCCTCAAACAGGTTCCTTTATTCAATCACCTATATATTATCCTGCTTAATGAATGCTGCACAGCGCTTGCCTTTCTGGATTGCTAAACAGTTTTGTGTCCTTAAACTGTTTATCAGAAGAAAACTGATGAATAAAAGTTAAAGGCTATTTGTCATGGGCATTGTTAGACCAAAGGCTTCTACTTAACAATCTATCCTTTAACTCTTCAGACTGCATGGCATGCTAGTTTGGTTTGTTGTTGTTGTTGGGGTTTTTTTTTATTTTTTTTTTCTTTTACTCCTTAATGGCAGCAGTGGAATTGTCGTGGAGAGTATAGCAGCTTGAAACCCATTTTTAAAAACGCATATCAAGCAATTTATACATTACAAGTACTGATCAGAAAGTGTGAGAAAAAGCAGTACTTCAAATTAGAACAAACACTAAGAAGCCAGTGTAGTTCTTAAAAGTCTTGGCAATTACATTAATTATCTTGACTGTAAAGGATACCCTGTTCCTCTAGAACAACAGGGGGAATGGCTACCTTTATTAGTAGCAGACATATTTTAGAATAATACAGTGTTGAGAGAACCTTCAGAGAAGATGCTCTTCTTTTACCTTACAGTACTCCTACTGCAGTACTATGTAAGACCAGGTCAGAACTGATCTAATATAACCCTCTCTAATTTTCTGCCTAAGTGAGTATTTAGACAGTAAATGTGTAAAGTGAGGTATTTTCTCATTGGTTGAATAGTTTTTCTTTTTCTCTTGGTGCCTATTTCACTGCTTCACAGGTGGTGGTTGTGGTTATGTGGCAACAGAAATAATAAGACCAAGTCATCACAGATAGTGCATCACCTTGCATTTAATATTGATGCATTTCATTTGTTTCTTTTTTGTTTGCTTGTTTTCGTTGTTCTGATCCCCCTGTATTGATGTGAAGTTTGGGAAGCAGTGAAGTTGTCATGTTTGATAAATGTTAAAAATAATATTCTCAAACACAAACTAATCAGTAATTGCCTCCTATGTATTGCAGTCTACTGTAATCTTCCTTTAAGGCATATTATTATTTGTTTTCTAATTAATGCAATACAAAATTGTAGTTTATCAATTGCACAGCAATTTGTAAGTGAAGGAAAGATACCTCAATCTGAAATTTTACTATGCTGTGTATTAGTGTCTTTTTTATTGACTATATTTCTGTAATTATTGTTTACTTAAATTCATCTAAAGGCTGAAAACAATTAAAAAAGAACTTGGGAGTTCTGTGGTTGTATGGATAATGCATAGCTTGCTATTCCTGACTTCTTAGAGTTACTGAGGATCCTTACTAGAAGATGTGCAATTTCATTTCAGTTTTCAGTCTTTTAAAGTAAAATTTTGCAAGTTCTGCAGTTTAAGCATATTAAACTATGTTTAGTTTTCAGTCGTGGTCATCTCCTGTTTGGGGGAGATGGGTGCTTGCTTTTGGTTTTGTGTTTCTCCCTAGGTGTTTATACTTAAAACCAAAGCAAGTCAGCCATTTACATTTTGGGCAATGTTTAATTATTTCAGATCTTGACCCCAGCATCATGGAAAAGAGGCGCTTATTTTTACTTTTTTCAACTTCTGTTGACCTATCTTTCTTTCTTTCATTCAATGTCTCTATGACTG
Organism: Pedionomus torquatus; assembly: GCA_013398155.1. Taxonomy (NCBI): domain Eukaryota; kingdom Metazoa; phylum Chordata; class Aves; order Charadriiformes; family Pedionomidae; genus Pedionomus; species Pedionomus torquatus. Next base: position 51,921 of record VZRU01002484.1, read on the forward strand.
TTTCCTTTCTTTTTCTTCCGTCATGTTCCTTCAATGTCTCTATTCTAGTCATACATAACTCTTGCTATCCTTGGTTACTCTTTTAATATCTGATTTTTGCATCCTTTAAAATGGACTCTTCTATTTTGACTAAGCTCACCATAATTTATATAACTGTTTTTGTAGTTTTTCAAACCTTAGTTATTTCCTAGTAGAAACTCATCTATATCTTCAGGGAAATAGTTAATCATTGTCACTTCTGCTTTTGTTTGTCCTTCTTGCTTTCCATCCATCCATCCTGTTGTGTTCCATTATTCATACTTCAGTTTCCTTGAGTTTCCCAACATTTTTTGTACCATTGTATATGGAAATATTTAGATACCTAGGGACCATGTCTCTCTATCAACATTCTTCATTTTCCCAGTTTAGATCTCTTTGTTTTCAGGTGTCCTCAGAGAAGTCTTATTCTGGTTACTCAGAAAAGACCAGAATAATATTTTCCAGTGTCCCCATTCTCGTTCACCCTTTTACACTCCTGGAATTGTGCAAAGATCCTTTCCAGCCAACAGTCCAAACTCCATAGTTTTACTTCTCATAGACTCTGCATCATGTAGTTTTGAATCTAAGCTTGTGACAGATGTCTTTTTTTATTTTAATATGAAACACCCGTTCATGAGGACTCCAGGGTTAGAATCAAATTATTCTGATTATTCATGCTACAGCTTGTAAACTCGTTGTCTGATCTTTTTTTTCCTATGCTTGTGGATGCCACTTGCACAGACAAAAGTTGATCCTTTAATTGGACAGTTCTTGTGTGGTAAAGTGGAATTGTCAGCAGCAGTTCCAATTCCAGAAAATTAGCCGGTCTTCTAATTAACTTGAGAGTTAATTACTATTAAGAGATTTAGTGAGAAGATTTAGTGTATTATGGAGGAACAGGCTAAGATGGAGCTTGATATTGCCTGTGGTCTCTTAGATTGTATAGTTATAGTTTCTATCCGGGTAAGGAAGAGAAGATGTTAAGGCCATGTTAATGCCTGTAAAGATAGCATAAGGTCAGGTAGCTGATGTGTTACTTAGAGGTATTCTTCCCAAAACTGCTGAATAAGAAAATCAGTTATCTGTGCCCGGAGGACATAGCGCCAAGGCTATTTTCCTACTGTCTAATAGCCTCTGGCTTACTGAGACTAGGTAGATTGTTTCTGCAAGCAGGTAGCCTTAATGTAGTTTATGACAGATGAATAAAATCGTTATCTATCTGTTGCTGCTGGAGAGCTCGTGCTGCATTTCCTCATGGTTTTGCGTGGCCCAGGGGCCTTTGTATCTGTATCTGGAAGAAGTAGTGATACTGGTTATGAACTTCAGAGTTTATCAAACTTGAAAAAACCCATGTGAATTATTCACAGCAATTAAAAAAAAAAAATTGGTTTTTAGACATTTATGAGGTTCCTGTAAAAGAACGTCCTAATATTGTAAACAGTTCATTTAGAAATGGTGACTCATCTTATTAGGAGAAAGGAATGAACACTCCATGAACTTGCATAACTGCAGAGCAACAACTGCAGGAGGAAACAATGTTGGGCTCAACAGAATGCTTTGAAGAGGCAAGGGGTTAAAATGATACAAAACAGAGTTGTTCTGGGGGAAGGGAAAGGCTTCTTTCCTTTTCCACTCCAGAAATTAAGGACATTGTGCGTAATGCAAAGATAAAAATTGTATAATGTAGAAGGAAACGGTTTTCTTCCACTGGTATCGTGTCTAAACAATTCTGGATACAATTTTTGTTTGCCAGTGTTGTTGAAGTCTTCACAAAACTTGTTTTGATTTTGTCTCATGCTTCCTTGAAGACCCAAATGGTAAACATTTGGACATAATGACGCAAACAGTAGGCTATCAATCAATCCCAGTTTTCACAGCATTGTTGTTCATTCAGAAAAGCTGTGTGAACTGACCTCTTTCTACAACAGTGTCATTAGTTCTTTCAGAAATAAAACAAGGATCAAAAAGGCTTCCAGGATTTTTCTCTTAAGACTTGCTGTACTGAATGATTTTGTAGAATTAGGGACCAGCTGTTCTCAATTAACTCTCAGCTTTTTTTAATGTATATTGTATGAGAGACTACATATTAATTGGTTTTGTTCTCCCCCAGTTTTCTAAGCATTGACTTCCAGTAAATTAGTCAAACAGAAAATTGAATTTAGATTAGATTTGCTGTGCAAGCTCCTGATTTTGATGCAAGTGATGAATAGTGCAGCAGAAGGAAATAAATGTATGCAGTGTGAATATCTTTGGACTGACGTGAAATACAACTGGGCTTGCTCTGTCTGAGGTCAGAATTAGCTGGACCTGGGGTTTACCATGGGAGCTGTGCAGCAAGGAGAGGAGCAGTGCAGCACTATACCAGTCCTTGCCACTCCATTGGTGAGCGACCACAGGAAGCTATTGCCCCCCGTGTCTAGCTACTGAGTCTGACTGCTTGTGCTCTCTGTAGGCTAGTCTTAGCTTTTCAGTGCTGTGGAGGTACAGCGTTGAAATACTTCTCTAGGCCACCTAAATTTAGAAATGTAACTAACCCTACTCTGCTTGAGGCAGTTTATTAGCCACGCTTTCATCCCACATGGGTATGACAGTATTGTAAATGACTAAAGGTCTTGTAGTGGACAAGCACATTGAAAGCTCACCAGTGATAACAAGTTTAGTCTACTGCCTCCTCTACTGTGAGAGTCATCTTGTGGTCTAAAGTTCAGTTTGGACCTGCTACTTAAGTTTTTCCACCTTCCTTGTGTCCTTGACTTGGTGTTCTTCATGTTAGAGGAGGTCATTGCGTACATCTCCTTTCTGGTGTGAGTCATTATTTGTGCCTGTTATCTTTTCCTAACTGGGCCATCTGCATCTGCCTTTCATCTGTCTGACTTGCAACTTTTTGATTATTTTTGGTTTTATACCCACACCTACCTCCTGCCCCAGTTGTCCTTTTTTTTTTTTTTTTTTTTTTTTTTTAATTGAAGTGGAAATAATTTTTTTTCTGTGTTAAAACTGCATACCTTTTGATTTAGTAGCTCTTTTTGAACAAAAGAGGTAGAAGTCCAGAGAGATTATGGAATTAATAGTCATGACTACATAATTAATATAGAATTAGTTTGCCATGACTACACAGAAATGTGCAAATAATCTGGAGTTACTTGGGATCTGGAGGTACTGGTTGACAGCAGGCTCGATACGAGTCAGCAGTCTGCCTTGGTAGCCAAGAGGGCAACCCTCATCCTGGAGTGCATCAAGCCCAGCATAACCAGCTGGTCAAAAGATGGGATTATCCCACTGTATTCGGTGGTGGTACAGCCTCGCCTTGAGTTCTGTCTGCAATTCCGGGCCCCACAATTTCAGAAGGATGTGAAGGTACTCTCATGTGTCCAGAGGAAGGAGACAAAGCTGGTGACAGGGCTGGAAGGAATGTCCTGTGAGGAGCAACTGAGGACTTTGGGCTTGTCTAGTTTGGAGAAAGAGAGGCTGAGGAGTGACCTCATTGGTCTGCTCTCTGCAGATTCCTGAGGAAAGGAAGTAGAGAGGGAGGTGCTGAGCTCTGGTATCCAGTGATAGGATGTGTGGGAATGGCTCAAAGCTGCACCAGGGGAGATTTTTGACTAGACATTAGAAAGTATTTTTTCACTAAGAAGGTGGTCAGACACTGCAACACTAGAGAGGTGATTGATGCCCCAGGGCTGCCAGTGTTTAAGAATCATTTGGACAATGCCCTTAACAACATGCTTAACTTCAGTCAGCCCTGAATTGGTCAGGCAGTTGGACTTGATGATCACTGTAGGTCCCTTCCAACTGAAGTATTCTAATCTTTCCTCTTCCACCCAGCAGCTTTCCTAATATCCCAAAGAGTAATGTGCTTTTCATTTGTGACTTTGAATGTACGTGCCCAGAAACCACTTCTAATGGGTAGAAAGTAGGAATAGGTACAGCAAATAGGAAGTAGGAAAATAATCCTGTACAAGGCTTTTGGAAATTTCTTCAACTTAAGGTAAATTTGTTCTCTTGACCAACAAATAAGTTTTATTAGTATAAGGGTCCAGACTATTCTCTTTAAATTTGTCAGAAGGCCAGTGACTTTATTCAGGCACAACAAACTTGTTTTTTTTAAAAAGTCTATTATTAACAGTAAAAGTATGAAATGGAGAAAGTAAAGTCCTCCACAGAGCAAAATAACTTTCAAAATTTAGCTTATTCAGTTTGGAAATCACAAACCAGCACTTCTGGAATTCTCTGCAGAAGAGAGGTGGGATTTTTCATCCTAGAGTGGTCTGCTTCATGGGCTGCAGTAGAACATCAACATCCTACCACCAGATCCCTGATGAAATGCTACAGATCTGACAATCTAGGCAGTCAAGAAAAGATTATATAATAAACTAGTAGAAATTGGGCAAGTTTTCTGTCAGTTATCTGCCGTGCATATGAGTTTTCTTAAAGCTGTTGGAATCCAAGCATCTTGACAAAATGCTTTGGTTGTGGTGAATTTTCCGTTTTAAAAGGAATATTTTTTTTGTGTCTTAGGAGGAGACCTCAGGTTCTTTATGCACTGTACGGACATTGCAGTGTGTTCCCACAGAATTTATCATTAGACAAAAGATGAGTGAAGAGAGACAAAAAGGAAGGAGAAATTAGAGGCACAGAGGGGTGATGTGGCTTGCACCTCGTCACACAGAGGTCAGTAGCAGAATTAAGAATTTGATTTTTTTTTTATTTTTTTTTTTAAATCACAGTTAGGTTGATGGTTGCCCTAGAGGTTTTTAAAAGTCCCTTCCAACTTAGACGATTCTGTGATTCTATGAAGAAACTGCTCTGATATCTCTAGCTACTAGGTGTATTAATTTCTTCATCANTGTTTCTCATATATCCTTGCTCAGAGAAGCAAGCATGTCAGCAACAGCTAAAGTACACAAAGTATATGGACTTACAGGATAGTTTGTAAGGTTAGTTTGATTAAAAAACCTGAGAATGCTCCAAAATTCCTTTTTCAGTAGAGACCATCATCCTGTTAACGTTGACATGCTACATATATAGCACCCCACTGCCTTTAGTGCTCTAAAGGGAGACTTTAGTGGGTCTACCAAAGGTTTGAGGAGACAGCAGTAAACCTCTGAATACTTGCAACGTGAATTTCTCAATAAAGAGAATGCAGTGCACAACCAAGATTTTGATATTGTGATGTTAGTGGTTTTATTTATACTATTAAGACAGCTACAACATGTTGTTTGTGCTATATGACTATTAGCAGTTCTCTGGCATACTTTTGGTTTACACTAATTAATATTCTCCCTGAAAATTTGAGCAGTGTTCATGGATTACCAGTCTGGGGGCTGTGCCCAATAAGTGATATGGAGCAGGGAGGATAATTTAGCTCAATAGGCATGAACTGTTCTCTGGCACTTGCCCTGAGGTCCAGAGAGTGGGTTCAGGTCCATTTTATGGGCTGTATCCATATCTTTAAATTAGATATATGTACTATATTTTTGGGGGGAGCAAGTGGGGCTCAGTAAAATCCTTCCCATCTTCCTTCTCTCTTACAGTCTTCTTCTGTTCTGCCTTGATGCATATAGCTATAGCCTGATTTTCCCAGGAGATAAACATCTTATAGGGCTAAAAAGAAGAGAACATGCAAAACTAAAGGACCTACAGCAAATAATTATGAGAAAAGTAGCAAACTCACTACTAATGTAAAGCAAAGTAATCCACTAATAAACAATGTCCTCTCTTCTGTAAGGGTGCAGCGGCACTTGTACAATAGTAGTGTTGCCATTCTTCAATACTTCATTTTAATCAGAGATTTTGCTAACTTCACAATCAGTGGATAAATTGTACGTTCTATCTAAATAAGATAGAATCACACCTGTAGCGATTTGAAGAATATTTGTACACAGCCTTATGCAGTGGCTTGGCATGTGCACAGAGGTGCTATAGTCATTGAAGCTATGAATGCCTCTTGTACTCGTTGCATTTTCTCCTGATGGTATCGTCACCACACTTGCAATGGCAAAACGCAGTGGGTGTCTACACTTGGGGAAATTTCACTAAGTGCAATATCTTAATGCAAAGTGTTGCTTGCTGGCAATTTAAGCAAGAGAGCCCGATATATAGACCAGATACATAAATAGGTGCCATTCTGCCACTTGTGATGCTGAGTGATCAGTATTCTCAGATGGAAAGGTGGTTGCAAAACCAGCTCACTTTAAAGTTGTGAAGTAATGCAGCAAAATGAGCTGTAACTCATTTCAGAGCTATGTACCTGCAGTGTTTTGTCTACATAGCTAATGATTCCCAGTGATGTTACTAATTAATAATAGTGATTTAGCAAGTGCTGTTTGTAAATGCTGTGTGTATGTGTTGTAAATTTTATGGATCTACTTTTCTGCTGTAAAGTGGAAAAAAACTTTCTGAACTCTAAAATAAAAGTTATTAGCCAAATTCTTTTTAAAAATAAAGATTATGTGATAAGCTATCAAGTTTGAAGCTAACTTGATATTTTGGAATGGAAAAACTAAAATTAACTTTAAATGAAAATTCGCTTCCAGTCTTAACTCTGAACATATAGCAGTTTTTATTTTTTATTTTTTTAAAAGTTATTGTTCAGTGTGAAGAGCCCTTCAGGTATTCCAGTTCTCCCTTACCCACTCTTTCCTGAACTTTTCAATGCTTTAACACATAAAAATTTAGGAATTGGAGAACTCTAAATACTTTAATCTACTAGATGCTTGAAAGAACTTACAGTAAATGAACAGAAAAAGCTATTTCATATGTGCACACTCTGTTGCCTTCTCATTAAAGAATTTATTTTTCAACAAGTAAGGGCCCGGAAGAAGCTAATGTAAGTATTTTAGCAAGGGTTTGTATTTCTCTGATAAACAGCACTCCCCTTCTGTTTGTGATCACAGGATGAAAGCTCGCTAAGCTTGTATATGTACATTTTTACTGCTACATCATGTAGTGTGCTCTTAAGATTGAGATCTCATTCCCCAGGAAGCATTTCTGTCTAAGATTAATTGCCCTTTTAAAATCAGTGTTTGATGTATTCCTTTGGCTATATCCTGACTCACTTTAACCCTCTTTGACCTGACCCTGCTGACTATTACCGCCATGGCTGAAGCAGAAATCCTTCAGCTTGATGTATGCAGTACAGACTTGAGCCTGTGGTTTTTCACATCGATGGATTCAATTAGTCAGGTTTTCACTGATCAACTTAGCAGAGGTTGAAGAATTTGTCAGATGTGGAACAAAACTGTACTTTGGGGTTGAGTAGCTCATCTCTATTTTCATTTGTTGTTTGCTTGTGATGTTGTTTACTTCATTAAACATCATCATAATATTGCTGGAAGTAGCATTTTAAAAGAAGCCAAACCCAGTTTGTTTTTCTCCAGTTAAATGAGGGAAGGTACAAAACATGAAATAGCAACCATTAAGCCTTTGATCTGGATACATCGCTTATTGCTTCTCAGGCAAATGTTTTTAGACTGTAATTATGTTTGAATGTCCTCTTTTGAATTTGATTTGTTGAACTAGGCAGATAAGCTAACAATTAGCATTACAGATTGATGAAAACCAAGTAAACTTGCAGGTCTCTTCTGTATTGACAATGGTTTCGCAGCAACAGTTACCCTTCTTTGTTTTGCCTTGCTAGGAATAGTTCATCATTTGATTAGCTGAAAAGTTCATTATAAAAGATGGACAGCCATTAGAATTGAAGAATATTTGCAGGCATGATGTGAATTATAGGAACTTGAAAATGAAGTAAAATGGAGGTTGAAAGTTCAAGAATGCCATTAAAAACCTTTAAAAGTGTATGAATGTGCATGTGTGTAGAGAATATATAATATGATTGTATAGGAGATTTGCAATTTAATTGTTTGGCATAACTGTTTTGAAAACAAGGACATTATAAAAGTTCTCACGAACTATTAGCATCAAGAGGTCTTTTACAGCAAATTGATTTGCTTTTTATACTAATCTTTATTGAGAAAAAACTTTATTGAATGTTTTACTTTTTTCAAGAACCATATTGATCACATCTAGCTCCCTGGCTGTAAACAGAGATAGCCTGAATTTATGAAAGTCAGTGATACGCTGTTTAGAGGGAAGGAAAACCTCAAATCCAATTAAGGGTTCACTTATTGTAAGGCAAGATGTCTGCCTTTTTAAAAAAAAAAAAGCTACACTACTCCTAAAAGTGATTTTTCTCTCCCTCAACAATAGAAAACATACCATGGAGGAGCTGGGCTCAATTTGTCAAGCATTCAAGTGCTTATCTTTTAATGCACACCTTGCCTGTTCCCTGTATGTATAAACGTATAGCATGCTTGCTTGCTGTGTGGAGCAGCAACAAGATTACCATTGAACTTTGCCACGTTGTTCACGTATGCATGGCCAAACTTAAGCAAATGGCACAAAATTGTTTTACAAGCTGAGTTGTAGAATTGCCAACGTTGGAAAGGACCTCTCAAATCATCTAGTGCAACCGTCAACCTAACACTAACAAAACCCATTGCTAAACCCTATCTCTGAGCACTACGACTACCTGTCTTTTGAGTACCTTCAGGGATGGTGACTCAACCACTTCCCTGGGCAGCCTGTTCCAATGTTTAATAACCCTGTCAGTGCCAAAGTTTTTCCTAATATCCAATCTAAATGTCCCCTTGTATAACTTGAGCAGTTGCTAACCCCAGTCTTTTCTTAACTAGAACAGCTTTATTGCCAGTTCAGGGCTGAGGCTAAGGCATTGATGTTCAGGAAGGGGTGTGAGAATATTCCTGGGAGTTTCATCTTATAAAATTCTGTTTTTTTTTTCTGGGGCAAGATGTTTGATGAGAAGTATCTCAGGTTCAGTCATCATAATGTCTTTTAAAACTCTTTAAGAAAAGTACTTTAGGCTTCTGTCATAAAGTAGTTTGGGACCTGTTATAACAGCCTCATTAAAAAGCATCTATAAAATATACAAGAATAAAAATTAAAAACAAAAACTCAAACACAACCACAAACCAAAAAAGTTTAGTTAAAACTTTAATTTCCATCCTCTAACTGTTTTGTCTTTGAGCTGCATGAGATCTTTTACAGAAAGGAAAAATCCCCTTGGTTGTCATAGATGGCATTGTGAGTGTTAACTGTTCTGGAGAATCGTTAAAAATAGTCTGCTCAGGCAACCTGGATTTACTGCTGTTTGAGACCAAATTCACTTTCTCTAAAAACTTTTTCAGTAGAATAGAAAAAGGTTTTCTAGTTTGTTTGCATACTTTCTCACTCCTGTGGGATTGGAAGTACAGTTCAAGTTCTCATAAGCTGCACCAAAGTGTAATAAGCATTCACTTGTGGCTATTAGTTTAATCCATGTTTTTCATTGCGTTTCAGAAATGTGGCTATCTAACCTGAGGATAGACTTGAAGTAGAAGATGAAAGGAAATAACGAAAGAGGAAAAATTGCATGGAAAAAAATATCATGAATAGTGGTGATACCAAGTGTTTGATTTGGTCTTAGTATTCAATGATACTTAATGTAGATGATCATGTTGCATATTCATCTACTTTCACCTACTTTGGGAATAAAGAAAGCTAGGACTGGGCTGATATAGAATCTGGGGAATCTAATCATACTAAGAACTGTGACAAAGGCACTTTTTTCCTTTCCTTTAAGTCACAAATATCAAAACTCAGGTAGGAGATGGTTATACCACAAGAAGATCATGTAGAGATCAGACATCTGGCCTGTGTCAAAACGTGTAAAGAAATGCAGCAGTAATTAAAGCCAAATCAGTGAATATGGGCTTCATGAGAGTTGCAGTGAAGGAGTGCTTGAGAGATCTTGCCTGGAGTTATGCTTTTGTAGTCAAATACTTTGCAAGAACAGACTTCACTGGGCTTTGTACAGGTCTAGTCATATTATAGCATTTTGGACCGAGAAGCAGTAGCTCTTATGAGGGAGGGGCGTTGGAAAGGTGACATAAAGGTGCTGTAAGGGTGAAATTGAGACATGATGTGAACACAAAACAATTCAGGATGGAGAGAGACTTACGTTTTGAAGTGTTTATTTTGGAGAAGTGTTTAAACAATCAAAAAAAAAAAAATAGGTTAAGCACTTGTTCTGTTATCTGCAAGGGGTTGGTCAGTAAACCTAGTAAGATTCCTTTAATGAAAGATTATTTTTTTTTTAAGCAAAATGTGAAGTTAAGGATTTTATTTACCATTAGTTGTCTTCAAGGCTGGGAACTTGCCAGAGTTAATAGCTGCCCAGGATATTTGCGTGGGTATCAAGAATATCCAGAGTCGAGAACATATATTTAGGAAAACTATGACCTTCAGTTTGAACAATTGATCTTATGTCACTACTGATGGTTAAAATGGGAGAGATTCTTGTGTTGCTGCTAGTTAACCAGATGCCGTTAATTGTTTATTTATATTCATGTTGGGCAGTTGGATTATATCCAGGAACTGAAGTTCTTATTCTCCAAACCACATCATCTTGTGTTTAGAACAATGTTTGTTCCAGCTACAGAATCATTTTGAGGAACATAACTTGTTCTGGCTGCTGTACTGACTGTATTTCTGTGTGCGAGTTCTTTACCCGAAATCAGCATCAGTGGCTTTCCCCAGGGCTGGCAGGATATGTAAGCAGGAAGGAAAAGTCAGGCCTGTGCTTTTGGGTCACATATCAGCCTCTACATTTTTGAGGTCAGAAGAACCTTTTGTTGTGGCTCAGCTATTTTTGAGTCAGCTTTGCAGAATTTTTTTGTGTTTTCTTGCTCTAGGTCAGACGACACTGAAGAGCGCATCTTGCTGATGGTGATCCGGTATATTCTCTGTGTTTCTGTTTAAACTGATAATTATTCCGGATCAGGGGAGAAGAAGGGAATAAGGATTTTGGTAGCATACGTGAGATTAAAGTGATGTGAAAAGTATGTTAAGATTGCTGTGGAAAATGAATCGGTTCTGGCAACGGAGCCTGCTGCTGTGACGTGCGGGTCCCTTTTTGCAGGACTATGGTGGAATTCACAGAAAAGGAAGGAAAACCTGGGATATGATGGCTGAAATAGGCTAGCGTGAAGTTTCTGAAAGCTCATACTAAGATTTTATTCCTGTTTAACTAAAAAAATCTTGCTCAATAGAATGTGTAGTAACTATAGACCTTGAAGTTATCCTACTGTCTTAAGTACTTGTGCTGAGTTCATTCAAGGAACAGTGATCACTTGGCCAAAAGATTTGACCAAGCTCAATTTATTTGTATGCACTTCCCATAAAATTGCATACATACTGACTGCCTGTTAGTACTCAGCTGAATAGGTAAGATTATTTTTAAAAAAAATACAAGTTCATTTTTGTATTTGAGTGTTTTTATCTTGAGCTCATCATTACTGTGGAATCTGAACATCTTGTCATGTTTCTGTACTTATGCTATGACACATACACATGCCAGAATCTGATTGCAGAAGTGCTCCAGTTAGATTTGAATTTATGAATGGAAAAGCCTGAATTAAAGTTTCAATTTCTATTCTTTTTTTAAAGATACATAAGAAAAGCAAAACATGATCATTTGATTTATAGATAGGTTGAACTCATTCTGTACCTAAGCTTGCTCACTGAGCAGAGAAATATTTTGCCATAAATTTAAAAAGATATAGTATCAGGCTGAAGTAAGTATTACAGAAGTAATGTGAAAACATTCATAAATACCCCTTAGCTTAATTTTTTTCAAGTTCATGGATATTTTACGGGTACATGATCTTTGTAGCACACACAACAAAAATAATTGCAAAGCTTGGGGGTTTTTGTATGTAAATGACAGCCAGTCATTGTCAATTTTACTAGCAGACACTTGGAGTTGTTTTCAGTTGCTGTTGAAGAACTAGATGTTATTGATCCATTTCAGTGTTAGCAGTCGCAAGATCCCTGTATCAAATTGAACCATTACTGCCAATTTTGGGGGATTTTTAGAGATGTTACCTACTTAAAAGTGCACAAAGTAAATAAGAAGATCAACTGCTTGTTTACTTACATTCTACTAGTGTTGCAGAAGTTTGTGGAGTACTTCTTTAGACCATGGGGCTTGTGAGGGGCTGTCTCTTCTCTGCATGCCCTAGGATATCCAACCTTGAGGTGCCTACACAGAGGAAGGATAATTTCAGCCACTGTTCAGTTCTTTCTCACCACCCGTGGTTACAGGTTAGAAAATAGTCTTTGAATTTCCTTGCTAATATAGTGTAGTATTTTGTAAATAATTATGCGTAGTTTCATATGTGATCCTTTGTGCTAAACCAGAAGTCTAGCTTTCAAGAAGGAAATTTTCACCATTGCTTGCCAGGGACTCAGCCCCACCCAGCTCTGACTTGAGGTTTTAAAAATTGAGTCAACAATATCTGTGAGTAATGAACTTAGTGGCTACGTCTACACATGATGCATGTTATTGAAAGCCATGTGTCTGTAAATAACCTCCTAAGAGATCCTAAAGAGGTAGCTGAAGATCTTCCCAGTGAAGGTGTTGATATGTCTGTTCAGATTCAGAGATGTCCAAGGCACCAGCTGCTGAACACATGCTGTCAAGGAGTGCTCTGGCTGCTTCAAAGCACGTGAACGTAATAGCATGTTCTCCTGCCTGGTAATAGGAGGCACAGGAGAGGTGGAAGGGAAAGCAGCCCCACCACAGCCACAAAAGGAGAACTCAGCTTCTTGTGACACTGACCCAAGATGAGTTTTCCTACAGTGTGACATAACCTATTGTCAAGAATATCTTTAGTATCATCAAATCCAGAACGTGTGATGTATGTCTGTCCTGGGTTGAGAGGCCCAGGACTAACTTTCCTTCTGATGCTGGGAAAATTGCACTTTTGGAGGATTCTAGTGTCTGAGTTCATGAAAATATTTACTTTACAGCCAGGCTCTGTGGGATTCAAGGTCTCAGTGTTTTCAAGCCTTGCCAGGTGCAGGGACAAGGAGGAGCAAGGCCTGGGCGTTTGACCCAAGCTGGCCAACAGGATTATTTCATACTATGAATGTCACGTTCAATATAAACTAGAAAAGTTTGCTGTGTAGCGTGCTCTCCCTTGATGGTGGTGATCTAGACAATTCCTTGCCCTACTGCCGGACCCCGGAGGCCTCCCTTTCTTCCCAAAGCCCTTGCACTTGCAGAGTCCGACACTTGCTGTCCCTGCTAGGCGTGCACAGCTCCTGCTGAGAGAATTGGCTGGGTACATTTCTTATAAATCTCATATTGGTGTTGGATTAATACTGGTTCTTTAGTATTATTGTTAGTTATTTAATCTTATTCTATTAAATCTATTTACATTTCAACCATCATGTTTCTTTGCGTCCCCCAATTCCCCCTTTCCTGGGTGGGGAGGAGTCATTGGGTGACAGGATAATTGTCTAAAGGCAATAAGTTGTTATGGGTTTTCTCAGACCATAACAATGTCCCACTTCACAGCTGAGAAAGCTGAAAACTAGTTTTGTTACATTATCCATAAGGCTGCTACTGCATGACATGTTCCTTAGTTTTATTTACTCTTTATACTTTCTAGTATACTTGTTCAATACAATATGTGGCCTTGTGTCATACAAGAAGTTTGTTGTTTGCTCCTAGTTTGGACCACGGGGTTCTATTTCCTTTACAGGGTTTTGAAGCCAATTTTCTAAGTGGTGATGCCCTGAATAAGAAGCTGTGGTTTCTGCATTGTCTGTTTTGATGACTACAGGCAGGTTCAGAGGCTCACTATGCTGAGGACTTGTTTTGAGAGGATTCTAATTGAAGTACTCCAAGGAAATTTTTGCTAAATCCTGAATATCTTATATTGTCAATCAGTGAAAGAATTTAAGCCAGCTAGACTGCCCTGACAGGTGGTTGCTAGAGGCCACAAATCAGAAGAGAGGTATTTTATCCCACTGAGGAATTTTAAGTGGTGCATCACAGAGGTAGTCTGACTGGAGACAATCTTACGTAGGTGAAAGGAAGGTTGTAGCTGCAACATTGGTGAGGGTTGTGGTGCTAATCTGAGTGAGAAACAGTTGAAATGTCTACCTTTGCCAGAAGTGTCTTCTCACTGTTCTGCTTAGGCACTTGAATTCATCTCAAAACCAATCTTTTCTTCCCCCTCCATCTTTAATTATTCCTTTCTAAATAAAAAGATAATTTCATAGCAAAATGTATTTAGATTGCATCAGGGGTATGTGTAACAATCTGATGCTCTATAAGCTAATTAATTTCTTTCATGGTATTGAGTGATTTGCTTTGCAAGCAGTAATTTATATAGCTAAAGGAAACAAAAGAACTTTCTATGTGATAGCATGACATTGCACGTCTTCTTAAGTTCTCTGAAGACCATAGATTTTCTCTTTTTTGTTCTTTCTCTGTCTCTCACTGATTCTTGAACATGGAGGGGTTTTAGGGGAAGCTTGGGATTAGCAAATTCTGTAGCAGTTAGTGCATTCTCCTTAAAGAAGAGAGAGTGGACTCAAGCTGCCTCAGTTTGAGAAAGACATCTGCTAGAAGGAAGCAAGAGATAGTGGCTGTTGCATCTCAGAGACTTTGAGGCAGTGTCTCAAAGCCTATCAGAAAAAGAGAGTTCTTTGCCAATACGTTGTTTGGCTAGATGATAGAGAAGACCTCTTCTTAAACTTTTCGCTTCAGAGCTGCATGTTTCTCTCCATTTTTTGTACAGAGTTGGAAAACTGTTTTGACTACATGGCATTTCTTAGCCTGGGCCAGGTGCCTACTTTACGTGTTGCTATTTAGTCACGTTTAGTGACTAAATTAAGTGATCTGAAATGTCTCAAAAATGTCTCAGCACACAACATGTAAGCACAGTTATCTGCCTTCTGAAGATAGAATATTGTTCATCTTTACCAAAAAAGTTTTATAATATGTGCTTATCACTTGCCAGTAGTGACTTTTGGGGGCTATAGCGCCTTCTGTATTTAGTGGATTTCCACCAGGAAAGCAAGGAAACATGATTTAATCCTGGGACAACTGCTCTGATAGAAGATGATTTAATTGTTTTTGAGGCTGGGTTTTGGGTTTTTTTATGTCAAAGCAGTATTTATTATTTGTGCATCATTTCAGTAATACAAAAATACTTCAATTTTCAGTAAATAGTTACTATATTCAAACATTATAAAAACTTTCTACAGAACATGTATTGCTATGTTTTTGGGGTTTTTTTTGTGTTTCCTCTATCTTCTTCCTGACATTAATAGGCAACAAAGTACAAGAAACTGTCTTTACGTCATGTGATAGCTAACAAGCAACTCAATTCTATCATGATTTTAAAAGGGGAAAAAAAAAAAGGTCATTGAGGTGACTGGAAAATTTGATCTTGATTTTGAGGAAATCCTGGTTTTTTACTACACAACTGAATATGGTAAAACGGGTATTGAAAGTAATGATGTTATCAGGCCTGGACCCCATGCACTACAAGTGAGCAGAGTTACTTGCCCTAATTTTTATAGGCATGGTCCAATGTCTTTGTAATTAAGTCATTTAAATCTTTCATCACTCATTTAAATATATGTCTAAGAGGACTTTTTGTTATAGAATATGATGTGTCAAGATGCATAGAAAATGAGCTACAACTCTCTTAAGACTATTAACCATGATGGAAGAAAAAATATTATGTAAAAAATTATGTAAAATATGTAAATATTATGTAAATCTATTATATCTATAAGCCAGGTGGATGAAGCTTTCATGATAGCTAGCAAATCACCCAAAACCCACATCATAGTGGTAATGGTGGATACAAATTAGGAATATTTTCTAGCATTTTTTTTAGTGTATTTGCCATTGGCAGCTTTTTGCTACATAAAGCAAAGGAGGCATCTATAGGAGAAAAATCCTATATGTGATTCAATATGAGGAAGTTACTGAAAACATGAAAGTTGAGGCAAGTTTGGGTAAGTGTGACTTAAGTGAGAGTTTATGGTCCCTGATAACAAAAGGAGGGAAGAATGCTAAAGTAAAAACAATGGATTTTGTGAAAGAAGACTGCAGTAAATACAGAATTCATAGATAAGATCTCTTTAGTCAAGCCGCAAGGGAAAAAGGAATTAAGAAGTGATGCTTTGTCAGAGATAATACTGAGGCACAAACAATGCTAATGCAGAGATTTAGACTTCAATTAAATCGTAAGTTCTTCATTGACCTCTGAGACTTTCTTAGTTTGCTGAGGAACAGATAAAAGATTTGTATAAGAAAGGGACAAAGTTGGGTAGAGAGCTGGCAACTGGGACACTCAGATTAACTGCATTTCATTTTTAAGCAAGAGGCATCAAGTTAGCACACAGATGCTCGCACATCCACAAATGCTCTGTCACATGGTGAGAGAAGAGTCAAAGAAAGTGCTTATCTCATTCATAAGCCTTTCCTCCAGTGACATGAAAATGATGCTGAGGTTCTAAAGCTTTTAATTAATAATGCTGAGGTTCTAAAGCTTTTAATTAATAATGCTGAGGTTCTAAAGCTTTTAATTATTTTTGTACAAGTTTTTGCTAGGAAGAGTCAGCTCCATCTAGATACAGGTGGCTAGCAGTGTGCTGATGCCGCAACAGCATTCTGCCATCTCTCTGTGTTCACAAAGTAGCTGTTTCTAGAAATGAAAAATTATGAAGTGCAAATAAATGTCACCAACTCTATAGCAAATCTATGGAATAGCATAGAAAGATTTTAATTTGAAAGTGTTAAATACGTATAATTGGAAGTTACTTTAAAAATATGTAGATGTTCCCTAACTTCCCAGCATAAAAACTTGTTTTCTGAGATTTTTCTTTTGGAGTTCATACTCTTGACAATCTGAGTGGCAATCTTTCAGCCCCATAAATACCTGCTTTGCTTGAAAATACACAAAGTTTGTTTTTAAATTACACGCTGCATTTTTCTGACCTGTCTGCAATAAAACCAGAAACCAGCAATTGTTTATGCTTAATTTAGTGTGATAATTTACTATGCCATTTAGAGAATCGAGCTTTATATATTCAATCAAGACTTTGTACAGAATATGACACCATATGTAGGCAACATGGAACTAAGATACAGTGCTTTATTTTAGGCAAACAATTGCTTCTGCGGGAAGAATTATTACTAGCATAAAGTCAACAGCAGATTCAAGGATGATTCTTCCTCATCTAATTCAATCTGCGCTGGCATAAATACCCGTTTATAGTACAAACT
The DNA here is from genome assembly GCA_013398155.1 of Pedionomus torquatus. Lineage (NCBI taxonomy): Eukaryota > Metazoa > Chordata > Aves > Charadriiformes > Pedionomidae > Pedionomus > Pedionomus torquatus. The sequence continues at coordinate 69,097 of VZRU01002484.1, forward strand.
TCTTCAGGCAGCTGTCAAATCATTTCAGTCACCAAACAAATGAGATTTTATCTATGTTATAAAATAGGAATTATGCTACAACCGGGGGACCTGAATGAAAGAGCCCCAGTCATGGTGCCTTCAGATTCTGCTCTCTTCTGTGCAGCTCTAGGGCAGCATGTGGTTTGTTCTGTAGTATAGACAGTTGGGGGAGGCGGGTAGAATGCCAGTTGGAGAAGGCAGTGATATTTTTGAGCCCTGAATGTGGATGTCACTGTGGTAGGTCCGTGTGAGAATGCCAGAGTATGGTATGAAAACAGTAAAACTTCACTGCCTACTTTTTCCCCCCCCTAACCATTATTTGGAGCATATTTCAGATGCTCTTCTTGTCTCAAGGCTCTGAAATAAATTTTCATTTTTTGGGTTTTTTTAGTTCATTTCATGACAGTTATGTCAGCTGCTTTAGCTGGTTCCCATCATTTGAATCAAAGGATCAAAGTACTTGCATCCTCCGGGACAAGTATAAATAAAAAGAATTGAAATATTCTTAGAAAATATTCTTGTCATACTGGGAATCATTTGCTAACTTAACTTTTCCAAGAGATGAAACTAAGTGAGAAAAAGCTGATGCCAGCTCAGCCTTCTGAGTAACTGAAATATTGCTAGAGACTTCAGTGAATTATTCTTAGCAAAACAAAGCTACTTCAAGAATATTACATTTGTTATATGTGCGACATATTACACGCAGGCCAGCTCTTTCAGAAGATCAGGGTATTAAGAACTTGTAGTAGTTTTTAGGAAACTAGATGTCTTAAGCATGATCTGTGTAAAAATTCATATGGCTTGTGGCCGATGAGATGGATATGCCGTAACTGTGTTGACACTGAGCTGTGATCACTATAGGAAAAAAAAGGCTTGCAACTAATAAAGAAGTGTGGCACTTTCATTAAGTTTCATTTTAACCCGATCTTTTTCTTGGAATTAATTTTAACTCAAAGTTTCTGTTTTAGATGATAGAAATCTCAGCTTTCTCCATACCAGTATTTCCTGCTTTTCATTCTGTTAACTGTTAAACGCCGCAACACCAATTAAATCTACCGTAAATTATCTATAAGTAAATGTTTAATCTTTCTGTGAACTTTGAATGGTATATTAGTGGTTTCTCTTTTTCTTTGAATTAGATGGAGAGCAGAAAACTCAAGTGATGATTCATGGAATTGAGCCAATGCTGGAAACGCCCCTACAGTGGCTAAGCGAACATATGAGCTATCCGGATAATTTTCTCCACATTAGTATCATTCCCCGACCTACTGATTGAAACTCGCTATATCGGTATGAGGATCATTCTCAAGCTGGAATTATAAAGGCATGTCAACTTCTTGCTTCTCTCAATCCTGACAGAGGCAGCTTGACCAGAAAAAAAAAAAAAAAAAAAAAAAAAAACAAACCAAAAACCAACAAACAAAACAACAAAAAAAGAACCCAACAAAAACCGAAACAAAACAAGAAGTCCTCACTGCTGCAAGCCAAACAGGAAGAGAGATCCTATCATCAGATAAGGGCAATTGGGCTGATCTTAGTTTGCATCACCGCTGCTTTTCTTCACCGCTGTAATTAAATCAGTTGCAATATGAAAGAATTTACAGGACTTCTGCAAGTCTGCTGTTTTCTTGTAAAATATAATGAAGCTGAAACTGTCAGCCGAAGAGCAAATGGAAATATGTCACTCGATTGTATTTCTGATTAACAAATAAACAGGGCTGTTTCCTAAAGCGGTAGTGTTTCAACTTTGAGAGTGGAAACATTGGTTTAATTTTCTAGAAAGTTAGACACTGAGAGATTCAGTTACCAATGGCTTTCTGTAAAAGATCAAATTACTGTAAACCCATCTTTCCTTAATGAGAAGTTCATGTTTACAGTATGTGTATTGGTATGCAAATGATCTTTTAACTTTGATAACAAGCAGTGAGAGATTTTAAAGTAAACCCGTGAGCATATTTTGTCATTTAAAAACATGCACAACTTAATAATTTAGAAATACTTTCTATTTGTATTCTGTCACTGAATACTACAGTATGTTTATTATTCAAACCGGTTTTCATAGACTAGCAATGATGTAGGATAATCCGTCTCAGGATTTGTCACAGCATTTCTTTGTGTTCATCTAAATATTTTTTTCTGTAAGAATATTTTCTTAATTTGGATTAAAAGATTTGAGTTTTTTTTTTTTTTTTTTTTTAAAAAGTAAACGGGTGTTGCAAATTATTGTATCCTGCTGTTTATTCCCATAGACTAGAAAACAGTTAAATCACAAAATGATGAACAGATGTATTACTTTTTAATAATTCTGAATTTCAGAAGGCTGAAGCTTTTCCAAGCTAAATTCTTTACATCTGAGTTTAGTTTTCTACTGTGGCCCCTGAGCAACCAGTCTGAAATTTGGAAGCTTCTAATCTCATCGCACGGATTTTTTTCTTGAGTTTAGCAGATGTATTTTTAGGTTATTGGATTGCTTTGGTTTCTAAATGTTTGCTACCATTGCAGCTGCTACTGGGACTCTACCCTTTTTTTGTGTTACGCTGAATAATTCATCAAACAGTGTGCCATATTGCTTTGTCTGCAGTTTGTGGTTGTTTGTGGCACAAAGCTGTGTTTATAGTAGGCATATTATCAAATATGTCAAATATTATCAAGTATAAAGAAAGCATGATGTTTTTCTTCCAACAATAGTAGCTGCTGAAGTTCCTACTCAAAGTCTTGGCTTGCAAATGTCCTGATAATTCCCAGTGCTGTTCCCGTGCTCCCTTTACGGTAGGATACTTACCTGTATCTGAAAAGGAAGAAAATGAAAATCAATCAATCAAACAACAACCTCTTTAAGAAGCAAGAGGGGAAGGATCTCCTTGGGTGAGGGTGGAATTGAGGCTAAAAAGCCCTAAGGGCAGAAGAAGTCAGTAGAACAATTAGATCGTGTTTTAAATGTAAATGAGGAAATAGCATTAAGGAAATGGAAGAGAAAATTTAATAGTGAAATAAACCTATGCTGGATTCTGTGGGTCATGAAGGGTTTTAAAATGAAACAAACAATGCTGATCTGTGTTTATGCAGAGTTGAAATACAATATTCTTATAGTGGGATGATTTGGTTGAGTTATTCTGATTTCCAGTTCTGTTTGGAATTTTTGTTACAGTGTTGGATTGGCTTTTATAAACTTTCTTAGGCAAACACATCTAAATATTCTGGAGAATTTCAAAGTCCTGCCAACAAATGAAGCAAATATTTTGTAGAGTCTTCATATTTAAAAAAAAAAAAATTAAAACCTTTTGTGGCGATAATTTTTCCATTAATCAGGATAAGAGGCAGTACACTTAAAAAACTGTAAAGCTTGTGTTCCCTTTGTTTTAAGGTAAGCTGGAGCAAGTCACTGGCTATTTTAATATATTCTATACCAGCATTTTAAGTATACAGCTCTCTTCCCGTGGCCCGTATTGGCTAGTAAGTCCAACTTTTAAGGCCTAGCGTGGAACAAAGAAATAGCTTGGCTTTAAAACATACTATTTCCTCTTATTTTAAGTATTAAAATTTTATTAAAAAAATAAAACAAATTTTGAGTCTGTCTTTATTTCCAGCTAAATAAAGATTTTTGTCATGGAGTGACAAAAGCATTTAATTAATAATTAAGAAGTAGAAGCTCCTTAAAGAGCTGTTTGGGCGATACTTCTAGAGAAAAGCACATCAGCACAAACCTGGAGTGGTGTCTTTGCTTTACCTGATTTAAATCACATTTTTGTAGGGTTTTTTGGTTTTGTTTTTACTTAGTGTGTGAATAACAATAGCAACAGAAGGTGGTTGTGGCTTAATTAAATAATTTGCTTCACTTTGAAAAGCCATTAACTTCTGATTTGGTCTAAATTGGTAGGAATCTAACATAGCGCTTACCAAATTAACTTCAATGCTAAGAAAAAGTGCTAAATACACACACACACTTCTCTGCATTTAGAATTTAAGTTTATCTGGTGAGCAAGTTAAATAATAGTTTTCAAATAGTGCAAAACACAGAGCTTGTTGCTGTCATCACTGTATTTCGTGTTGTTTGTCAATGGCTACCTCTATTTTTGAGTGCCTTGTGAAGAAAATTTTCCGGTGATTTCTTTGGTAGCTCTGGCTGTCAGGCAGCACACAAGGTGATGTCCTTTCATTAAGAGCTGGAAATTGTTGTTCTAAATGGATTTCCATAAATTCTTTGGGGGGAGGGGAAAAAAAGGCGCGTACCAAATTAACTAAATTTGTACTGGTAAAAAGTTGGATGATGTTGCCGCTATGGGGAAGAATGTGAACTTGGCACCTGAAGGACTGATAATCCTGAGAAATGGAGAGTGGGAAAAGAAGTTGAACTGAATACATGGAGTGGGCACGGGGACTGAGGGGAAGGAGTTCCGCTGGGAAATAAATACCAGCTCACACAATGGTGCGCTGTGCGGCGAAAGCACTTGTAATCCTGGGCTACCATTAGGTAGAGAAAATTCAGGGAAGGAGGGGGAGGGAATCTTTTACCTGCAGGGGCAGCAGTTCTCAGGTGGAATATTGGGGAAAGGTGTTTTCCTGTGCAGAAAGATTCTGGCAGTGATGGGGACTGTGCTGCCCTAGTGGCAGAAATGCAGATATTGCTGGGAACGTGTTGGTGTCATTGGAAAATCTTGTGGGAAGGTGATGAAATACTGAGTCTTAAGGTCATATTAGGCAAGGGAAAATGCAGTATGTATTAGCCATTAATAAAGGTATGGAAAGAACAATTATTGAGCTACTTCAAGTTACTTTTCCACTAAGAGTTTTGGGAGCTGTGGAGCACACTGGTGCAATGGGTAAGTTACGTAAAAGGGCAAGAGCTGGTCGCCTGTGATAGAAGTCATTGGACTTAGTTCCTGTGTGTTTTGCTCTGGCAGCCAGATAACGATCAGCTGACGAAGACTCTTGATCATCACTTCCAGTATTATTTATATCCTGCATATTAATTGCAACCTTTTTTTGTTTGTTTGTTTTAATTTCCTTATACAGTGCGTGGTGTCTAAGTGACAGCTACTTGTTTATGGCACGGACGATAGCTGGTGTTTTTTCTTTCTCAATATTTCAGGAAGTCTGCATCTTGACTGTACAAGTGTATTAACACACTCTTAGAAGAACTTATAGGGCTGAAAAATGACTCTTCACAATAGACAGTGTTTTAAGCAAATTTCACAGCTTGCCAGTGACAATTTACTAAACCAAGGGACTGGACAAGAAAAGGATGTATGGATCCCTTATATAGGTACTTTCCAAATTGAACATTTTTATGTGTAATGATTTTAAACTCTCCCAAGAAACCTAGAGGTTAACTTGTTTCCAAATTTAGCAGGAGCTTACAGTATGTATTTATTCATCTGCTACTATATGTAGGTGTTAAAACTGATTACATGCTTGTGTAAGTCTAATATTAATATTGATGATTATCAAATTATGCCAGAAAGAGAATAGCATTAATACTTGTGAGGAGTCCCGTGGGTGTCTTTGTTCTGGTGCTGCAAATGGATAAAATGTGTAGACAGAGGATCTCTGGCAAGTACTACCACTTCAGCAAAACCAAAATTACTCTGTCTTTACTGAGAAAATAATGCTATTTACTTGATGTAGCTAAAGTGTATTTCAGGGGAAAATGTTTCCCCCACAAAAAGTATTTTTAATTCAAAATTTGTGGCTGTATCAGAATAGTAAGGCTTTTGGAAAGTTACTTCAGCCGTTGATTTTAGCAGTGCCTATTTATCTGGACAGGAAAGAGATTTCTGAAGTGATTGTTTTTCTTCCTTAGGATGAGAAAGGGCATGCACAGAGGTTCTTAGAATATAGATATCACATATAGAATAGATTTCTGAATTAGAGTAGGTGGGTGTCTATTCCGCGTTAAAGCTTCTTGTTTTGAGATGGGGATGGTGACATTTCAAAATGTCACAGTAAACCTGAGTAATATCTCTTGAGACAGAGGTAAAGAGATGTGAAGTTTCAAATGCTCAGAAGTAGATTTCAGATTTCTATACTTTCAAGTTATACTATCAAATTAGCTTGTGGAAGAAGAGTTTAAAATGAGAGAGATGTTTTCTTGCCTTCCCTTGCCTTTAATGTCCCCATGATTCAAGTAATTAAGTTCTTTCAACTCCGAAATGAAACATTGGTTTCTCTAAACAATAGATTAAAGAACACAAAAGAACCCAAAACTTCTTTCAAATACAGCGTACAGGTATGTGAAGAACAGTTCTGTGTAGTTCAGATTTTCACATGTATTAACAAACTGAGAATTGCGTGAAGTTTAAAGGTATGATTTTCCACATGGTTTTGTTTATTTGGATACAATACACGTAGGGCAGAAAGAGAGGCAGTCAAACACTGTGTTAGGGTTGGAAGAGCTTGACTTTACTGCACTTGAAACTGCCAAAATGTGTCAGATTTTAAAATAGCACTTTCCACTGAAGATGTTTAAAGCCTTAATCCTTGCATCATTTCACTAATATAGGTCAACAGATACAATAAAATGAGTACGTTGTGGGGACAAATGTGTGATCTAGCTACTACTAATGCACGTCATACTCTCATCTTAGCATTCGCAGTAACTGTGAGTATTGCTAGTGGGAAGGGTAAAGCTGCTACGTGATGCAGTTTGCATCTGCCAAATTTGTGGAGGATCACTTGCTAGGCTTCGTGCACATCTTAAAGTTCACATGCACATCTTAAAAGCTCCTAGAAGTCAGGTCCTCTTTCAGAGAAAACCAGGCTGTGGCGAGGGGATGGGGAATCCATAGCTAAGTTGTCCACTAACCCTCTCCCTCCAGCAGGTGCCCCGCAGTGAGAGGCGTGAGGGCTGAACACGTGTGTAATTTCTCCATGTGTATACTGAGATTCTGTTGCTGAAGGTCAGCAGTGTCCCCGCTGCCATAAAAAAGACAATTTGTAATTTTTTTCAGCTAGAGAGAGGTTATTTTCATCACTGCAGAATTACAGATCAGAATGGAAACTGTCTGGCTGAAACTTGTACCTTATGTGCTCTTCTGGCTATAATTAAAGTCATCTGCACTTCAGAGGTTTGATTTCCATCAGTCATAGGTACACACACCCTCATTGGGTTATTTTTTTTTCCGCAATTGAAAATTGGTGAAATGAGGCTGTGTTCCTTCATTTTAAAGCTTATCCAAGTCCATACAAGGCAAATGGGAGGCAGAGACCAGGCCATGGGAGCGGCCCTTGTGCCCCAAGGCTCCAGCCATGACCCAGGAGGTTCCCTATGGCCTGTTTGCTGTTTCCACCACCACAATTTTATCTTCCCAGTTCTGTCCCTTACTTGGCAAACTGTATTTTAATTTGCCGCTTCTCTTTTTCCAGCTGATCCTGGGCTTCAGCTGAAGGGAGGTGAGGCTCGACCTGCCCCTCGCGGCAGGGCCCTCCGGCGCCCATACGAATGGCCTTTGCAGGGAGGGGGACTAATGTCCCCATCGCTGGAGCTCTCTGTGACCCTTCTCACACGGCTTCACCTTCCACATGTGCGATGCACGTTGGTGACCACCAACCTGGTAGCCCTGTAGGAGAACAGTGAGATGTGAGGTGCAGAGGAGGGAGGTGAGGAGGGAAACAGTGAAGGTGGGGCTCGAGAGTAAAAAACACTGTGGGGAGTGAAATGACAGAGCTGGATTCTTGATCTCCCCCGGGTTTCTCATTCACTCATCGCACAGCTCCCACCCTGCGCTTTCCTTTCCATCCTTCCATGAACAGGGTGGTGTACTGGCTTTTACTCGCGAGGTGAAACGTCTGACACCTGCGGTGTCGCTGTCTGCCATCGCTGCCTTCTTGGAGCGAGCCGCTGCGCTTCAGAAGGGTCTGTTTGCCTTTGTTCTTTGAGCACTTTGCCACAGAATCACAGAATGATATGGGCTTGGAAGGGACCTCTGGAGATCTTCTAATCCAACCCCTCTGCCAAAGCGGGTCCACCTAGAACACGTTGCACAGGAACATGTCCAGGCAGGTTTGGAATGTCTCCAGAGACGGAGACTCCACCACCTGTCTGAGCAGCCTCTTCCAGTCCTCTTTCACCCAAAAATTGAAGAAGCTCCTCCTCATGTTTGGATGAAAATTCTTATGGTCAAGTTTGTGCCCATTACTTCTTGTCCCATCACTGGGCACCACTGAAAAAAGCCTGCCCCCATCCTCCTGACACCTACCCTTTAAGTATTTATAGGCATTGACTGGATCCCCCCCAGTCTTCTCTTCTCCAGACTAAAAGGACCCAAATCCCTCAGCCTTTCCTCATAAGAGGGATGCTCCAGGAGGCCTCTATTTACAGAAATTGTTTCAGAGCTCTCTCCTGTGCAGCAGCTCCTAGGCCCTGCACAACACGGTGGCAGGGTTTGCACAGGCACCTCTTGTTGCTGACCCCACACCTTGCCTTCTGGAGAGCCGAGCCATCCACATTGCTTTTTTATTGAGGGAACAGCTGATGGGGTCACTCGAGGACCTCCGTATTCTGATAATGTGATGGTTCTGAAGTTTTACTTTATGCTGTTATGAATGTGTCATGCAGAACAGCATTTTCAACGTGTGTGATAAATACCAAACCCAGTTTTGGTCACAAGCCTTTTCTGTTTCGTTTTCCAGTCAGAACAAGATTCCATTGTATTGGGCTTAGCTGTAGAAAAATATGTCGACATTCATAATCAGGCTGTATAGGCAGTAGAAAGGGGACGTGTCGTTTTTAATCATCAGCATTTCTGCACCTTATGTCTTGACACCCTTCAATAGGAAGACACACAAAGACTTTTACCTTTCTGCTGAGTCGTGTTTTTGCTCAACTGTGCAGGCAGCTTCATCAGTTTAGGGGTTCTGCTCCCTTATAGAAGCCATCCAGTTTTGGTTTACTGTGTATAAATTTATACTTGACAGCTGTTGAGGAAATCTCTGGAACAATAGCCATAATGGCAATTTAAAAAAAGTTAAAAATCACCTTAATTTATTGCTCAAACGTCCTTTGCTAAGAAATCATAATGTCAAATTTTAGTGAAATTAGTGATGTCCTGCTTCTGATAGTGTATTCAATTATTTCAGTGGTAAGAGGGCACAATCCTAATGGGTCAGCTTACCATTTCCTTGAAATATATTGTGTGTTTTTAATTAATATGCCAGTAAGAGGAATTATTTGATCTTTATGTTATTTCTAGCTGAAACTTGAATGCATTCAAGGAGTTCTGCTGCAATTGGCTTCCTCAGGGAGGTGCAGCAGGAGTTGTCCTCCCTCTGGCCTTCATAAATCACGTTGGGCTCAGTGTCTTTTGGGGGCATGGGGAAAAATAATTCAGTCCTCTGAAGCCCACTTACTTTCACTCTTCCCTCCCTCCTTCCCCAAATTAGATGCCACAATTTTCTTTAACACAGCCTTTCTGGTTTTTTTTTTTTTGTAGCATGCTTTGAACAACAAAGCAGGTGAATTATAGCTACTGAGCATAACGATTATTTCTTCAATGGTTGTTTCAGGGGGCTCTGAAATACAAGTCTTGAGTTTTTGAGGCACACCTCTAGCAGAGACTCGGTCTGGGGTAACCACTCAAGGTGTAACACATGATGTAAATACAATTATCTTTTAAAACTGACAGTCAAGGTAAGTGGAAATATCCACAAAGGCTGATACCTACCTTCCTTCACGCTTGTTTTGCTGCCGCCGTGTAATCAGCTTTCTGTACCCTTTCAGAACACAAACCCAACTGAGGTTATGTGATGGCGTATGGAAGAGGCCTGTTGCCCAATCCGCCCCCCCTCCCCGGCCCACACCCAAATCAATCCTTGCTTGTGTCACTGCAGGCAATTAACAGTGCTTCAAAACCACATGCGGCTTCTAATTCCAAAACACCATTTGATGGTATCAGGAGACTTGAGAGTTCAAGAAAAAAAAAAAAGTTTATTATTTAAAGGGAGTTTATCCTTCATCATTAGAGGATGCTGAAATAATCAAAGGCTTCAGGTGTGCAGCATCAACAAGCAGATCTTTGCTGCAAGGTATTGTCTGGATGGGATAAAAACACATTCTTCATCTTTAACATATGCTTAAAATGAACTGTAACATATTTAGGTGTTCTGCTTTGATCGTCATGGGTTGTAAGGTACTACACTGAAATGATAAAGGAGAAGATCTTTAACATCCTAACGTATGGGCATGTGCTGCCATTGCCACATAATAAACAAGGGTGTGAGCTTTTCAGAGCTGCCTCAAGACAGGGAACTTTTATCTCCTGTTGTCCTGGGGTAAACAGGTTGCTGGTGTCTCTGAGAGCAGCAGGGTGCTTTCTCTGGCACTGGCCAGGGAGGGAGAACATGAGGGTGAATAATTACTGTGGATTTGCCAGGTGCTTTCTAACCACATCTGCACAGTAGTGAATCTCAGTGTTCATCTTTATCTGCAGGATTTCTTCTGAGTGATTTTGTTACTTATATCAAACTGAGTGTTCCGGGACCATATCGTTGAGTAGCATTGGTGTTAACTATTTGAAGCAAATCAGTGGCTGGGATTTTCATTTCATTTCACTGTGCAATGCGATATGATTAAGTGTGAATGCTGTGGCCGGAAGGTTCTTGAGAATTATTTTAATTCATTTTGCAATGACAAATAGTATCACAGGAATGCTAGAATGCTCCTGCTTGTGCTGTCTTTCTGTTGAGTGATTTGGTCTGTTTGCCTGGAACACTGGAGTATCCCTCTCCTGTTCAGATCCTGTAGGAAAAATGTTGTACCGGTGGAAAAAATCTCCTTCCCCAAAATAAGGGTTGACCTAAACCAGAGTGTGGTTCTTCTGAATTCTGTTACTAATGTACTGCCTGAGCACAGCCATGTTGTTGCTTGCTCAGCACAGCCTGCAGCTTTATCTGGATTCATTGCCTTGCAGAGATAAAGCGTGCTATTTAGTCTGAAAAAAACACTACCTCAATAAACAAAGAACATCTTAAAAGTTTTTAAAACCAGAGGCAGAAGTCAAGAGCTAGGAGGAGCTAACAGCAACTCCCATCATGTACCAGAAAGAGGAGAGCTCAAATCCTGCACTTCTCATCACTTCACTAGCTTCTTGGTGCAGCAGAAGAGAAAGATTTCTCAATGAGTAATCCAATGTTCAGTCAGGGAAGGTAAATAGGGATCTTACTGCTGCTTATGTTAATGTCAGTACCTTTCACATTGCAAGTAGAGGTTTGCCGTTCGTCCCTCTACAGGGATGTGGAAATTCAGCTTCCAAGAGAGCTATTATTTTACTTTTTACTTTATTATTACTGGTGGAATGAATTGGCAGAAGCTTGGCAATAAAAGGCGATGCTTAGAAGGCTACTTGTGGCAGAAGGTCCTTCTCAAAGCTGAGTCTAATGCTGCTGTGGAGCACGTGCTGGTCAGAACTGCAGATGTATTGAACTGTTCACTGGTACATTGAGGAAGCCCGTCAGTAATATCTCAATGATGGTTTGGAGCTCAGGAGGGTCAGGTGCTGTCATGCTTTGCAGTGTAAAGTCTAAAGGGCCTGTGATTGAATTCACAAGTGGCACAGTTTGGTAAATGGTTCACAGCCCGTACAGTTTCTTTATGGGGCAAGTCTTTCGTAGCATGGTACTTCATTAACATGAGAAGTGCTGTTTTAATCATCTCAGCTGATGGTCCCCTGAAACTGCTCAGGTGAGTAGTTTTAGTGGACCCGGTACGGAAATCATTGCACCGGCAGGTACAATATCTGTCCATCTTATTTGCTTACAAATGTTCCAAGCAATCAAGTATGACACCTTCCTGCAAATGAGTTTATTCCCACTTGGGTCTTAGGCCTCTAAAGAAGAAAACTTTTATACTTTAACATTAAAGGCAGACACTTTGTTTTAATCACTTGCCAAAGCAGCTGAAAACAATTATTAATTAATAGGAAACATTGACTTGACTTTGCGAGCTCTCCAAAGAAGTGTCTGTGACAACTTGCATCTGGATTTATGGATTATTTGGATACAGCAAAACTGGGCATCATACTGCAAAGGTTGACTGCTTTAAATTCATTTTAAGTGTACACATAGCGCTCTTAAAATTAATATGTTTATAAACCTAAATTGGTTCAGTTGAATGCCTTTTGTTCTCTTTCTGGCTTCATTTGAAGCAACAACAAAAAGCTGTGCTTGTTTGTGTGTTTAACCAAAATGTTAAATGCAATTAATCTACCAAAAGCACACAAATATTTTTTGAATAATAGGGGCGCCCCTTTCACAGCGTCTTTGGTATTTAGCACTATGGTTTGGAGAGTGGAAGGCAACTTTTTCACATCTCATAAATAAAATTTTTAAAAAATCTTTTGCTTGGCTTGTTTAATTTGAACCAATGCAATGCAGCACCCTCAGATTTTCTCAACTGCTTTGATAAGGCTGAGGTTAGTACATATGGTTAGATGGAGATGGCATTACTAATATTTTAGATTCTGGATCTTACTTTCTCTTCTGGAAAATACTGTGCCTGGCAAATTCATCTCCTAATAAATAATAAGAGGGAGATGAATGTTGCAGTATGAGACAAAGCTTCTCTTTGATCTGACTCAAAGGGTGATTATGTGGGGATTCATCATGCAGACCCACTGGTTTTGCCTCTTCTAGCAAACAAAATAATAGAATTCTTTGGACTGTCAGAAACAGAGAATATCCAAAATATTTCAACAAGATCAGACCACAAGAGTTAGTTTGTTATCTTAATTGAGAATCTTGAGAAATCCCAATTATTTTAACAATGGGAGAGTGGCTGCCTAGCCTGTCTGCTTCTAGCCAGTCCACTTCTCAGTGATTGAGAAATTCATGGGGAGTATTGTGACAAGTTTAGTAACTGCAGTTTTTTCATCAGTTAAATTCTCTTTTCAAGCAAACATGAGAACCATGCTTTGCACATTTGCTACTGAGACTGCATTTAAAAAAAAAAAAAAAAAGCGTGTGATCTCATGTTGAATAAAATTCTGCTAGTCCTGCTTAACCAGCAACTCACTCTTTGCCGGGTACCTCAATCTGAGTTTGTCTGTGCAGAGGAAGGGACTGAGCCTTAACTGCTGAGGGCTGGCTCCTCACGCCGTGTAGCTTGGGTGACTGACAACTTGGGTGCACCCAGAGTCTATGCCTGGGTACTGAGTTGAAGGTACCAGACTTCATCCACGTCATTTGGACAAAGGTCATTTCCCTCTTTACCATGCCTATTTCTCAAGAGTTTGTGATGATTTGGAATCCGCTTAGCTGTCCTTGTTCTTTTGACTGAGACACAACGCTTGTAGCTACTCACCAAGCTATGGAAGACAGAGAGATGGGTGTATATGGTCCTATATTCCTGGTCAAGAAGAAAACTGATGTGCCATTCAAAGGTGAAGTTGTGCTTCAGTAACACTTTGCTTTTCCTGGAGTGTTTTGCACAAAGAGACTGGGCTGGTCTTTGTTTTAACAAATAGCTAGGGCTTAAATGGTTACAGAAATGATGCTGACAGCTAGTTTCCCTTTTCCTTCTCCTCCCCACCCAACGCTGTGCTCCTGTTGCAAAGGAGGGTGGATGGTGCAGACATGAGGAAGCAGCAGCTTAAAAGTTATGTGTATGGAAATAAAGGGCAGCGCGATGGAGTGATGTCTCTGCTCTTGTTGAGGGTGGTCAATAATCTCAGTATCAGTGACCAGCTAAAATATCTGGGGATTTTATGGGCTGAACTATGGCAACTGTACTATTTAAATTGATGTTTGTACCTGCTGAAGTCCTACACATTTATCCTGAAATTGCTTTTTATTACAAACAACAGCTGTTTACGCAAAGAACTTCATAATCTCAAAGCAGTTGTCTTTCAGCAAGTAGTTAATTGGGTCATTACCAGCTTTTCCTCAAAAGAAGGGGAAAAATTGAGTAGTCTAATACTTTTCAAATGCAGACTGAAAGGAAAGTAATATCTGCAGTGGGTCAGCATTTTATATACTTCTCTTTTCTTCCACCTGCTGCTGATACACTGCTCAGGCTGGAGACCAGTACTAAGCATCCACCCTACCAGGTGTAGTGGAACAGTGAACTGCACTTGTGGCAGCTCCAGAACATTGTAACCATTCACAAAAGAAAGCAGCAGGTTGCTTCTGGTTACTCGCTGGTGGATTAGATTTCTACAAGCAGAACAATTTTCTGGTTTCTAGGTTGTGTGCAGCAGATGGAAATAATTGCTTTCAGTGTGCTCTGGGGTGTTGGTATCTGAACAAGAAAAAGACAGTGTTACTTCCTTCTCCCTCAACCCAGGGTTTAGGATATGTGTAATTGGAGTGCAGAGAGGATCTGGGTGGATTCCTGAGTTTCATTTTGGTGTTTTTGATTATTCATTATAAGGTGTGAATCTGTTCTGTGGTGGCACCTGTTGAGAATTGAGTTGAGAGTATTCTTCCTTCTAATGCTTGGTTTTAGCATGGGCTGTGTCTTTAGGGGTTTATCCAGACCAATGAGGTTCCTTTACACCACCGCTGGTTTGTGCCGTTTGAGCCATATCCCTTCCAAAGGCTGGGCCTTGTCCCAGGCACAATCCCTTTGTAGCAGAAACTTCCCCCAGCTCTTGATTTTCCTAAACACTTTCGGGGAATGCAGAATCCTCTGATGCTTCTGTGTGTGAGAAAATTTGGATTTGATCTGTTCCTCTCCAACTGTTTGCCACCTCTGCAGAAACAATAGAATATTAAAATTTAAGAATTAAAAAAAAAAAAAAAAAAAAGCATGGGGAAATAATTAGATATGCCAACCTCAGAAGACAACTGCTAATTACAGTACGTCTTTCTGTGCTGTTCTCTTTTTGACTGTTTTCTGTTACTATGGTAGAGTGAAATTTGTGTTATCCTCAGTTTACCCTATGCTTATGGGAAATGGGAACCACCAAATCTCTAGGTATAGAAATCAGCATTAAACAAGTCATTCCTTCATTTTATGTAGTTATCCAGAGGTTAAAACGTATTGTGCTGCTGCAGAGGAGTTCTCAGATTGCTCCTTTGAATCAACAAGCTGTTTATTTTCATTTGGCCATCTTGCTTACGATACAAAAGTGACCACTGAGTCTCCTTTGTGGCTTTTGTCTGTATTTGAGGAGCATTTTGCAAATGAGACCTAAGGGGGTTTGCTGTCCTTGTAAAAAATATGGCAAACCCCAGTTCCAGAACAGGGAAATGCCTCCCTGTCCACCCAGGCAGAAGTTAACAGACGTTGAATTTTGTAGTTGCTTTCTGTCTCGCAGCGGAAAAGCCAGAGTACCAACACTGAGGGAAGGCCTTTTTCCCCATCAAAACTTTCAAGCAATCTCAAAAAATCCCCACCCTCCCAAGCTGCTCCCTTCTGTCTTGAAGAGAGCATCAGTTAGAGGCAGGGACTTGCAGCAATGAATGAATAAGAAGGTTTGGTCAAACTGGTCTTTTTCTTTCCGTAACATCAGGAACATACTATTTGCCACGTTATGTTGTTGACATCTTCAGTTGTTATGAATCAGAGACAAAAGAAGCACCAATGCTTATTCTTTTTCTTTCTTTTTTTTTTTTTTTTCTTTAAGTAAGAAGGGCTGATTTGAAGAAAATCAACAGAAAAGAACACAGGAAGCTGCCGATGTGGAAAATTTTCACAGCATACCAGGACAACCTTGTCTTTAAGGTGTCGCTTTGCAAGGTTCTTGACTATCACGTGCTGATGGTTATGTTTTGCTGCTAAAGCTGGAGGAAATGAGGCTGATGAAAATTTTCTGTGTGAAAACCTGTAAAAGTTGACTTCAAACAGAGATGTCCGTAAAATGCGAACGTGGCAGAGATGTTCCACAGGAATGTTTCAGCTATCAGGAATATGAACTGCCTTGTGAGCACTTCTCTCAGATTTGCATATATGGAGACAGGTTGATTCAAAACAGAAGGATTTTGATGAACAGATATTAGCTTCAGCCATAGCTGAGTAAAGAGGAAAAAAGGTAGGTCACATTCAAAACAACGGAAACTCAACAGCTTTAATTATACGCTACAAATGGTCCTACTTCTTCAGTCAGCAAAGATGGAAAAGTCCTTTGTTAAATGTTATTAGTACACACAAAACTGTAGTCTTCAAACCAATGCCAACTGCTTCTGAAATCACAACAGCGAATACTGCAAGCTACGCTGCAATTTTTATTTTTTTTCCTGAAATCATGTGATTTAGCCTACAAGTGAAAATTGGGTCAAATGAAAAGATTTGGATTTGATAAATGGATTTGATAAATTCTGTTGCTGTTCTGCCTTTTCAGTCAACAAATACTGAAAACTTTGGGTGAGTTAGTGAAAGTAACGCAACAACTTAGATAATGTAACTTTCATGATGGCTAAAGGATGGCTCAACATCAATTATATATGATCAGTAATAAGAGTAAGCTAAAATTATAGCCTGACAGTGCTTAGGAGGGGACTTGGAAGATGTGTGTAATATATTTCCCTCCTTCCAAAACTTGTTGGACTAGCAACCTGACTGCAGGAAAATAATTGTAATTTAGCTTTTGCTGGCAGTATCATCACTGGAATCTAGGGCATAAATACATTGCATTGTATATATCTCAGCCCAGATCTAACACAGGAGTAAGTGAATATGGGAAAGTTTGCACTGTTGTCTCTTCTCCTTTTCTTAAACAGGAACAGCTCAGCTATGGTCATGCTGGAAAATAGACATACGCTTCAAGGTATGTTTTATATATTTATTATATATAAATATATAAGGCCATGTA
>VZRU01002488.1:875-11185 GCA_013398155.1 Pedionomus torquatus
TTTTTTTTTTTTTTTTTTTTTTTTTTTTTTTTTTTTTTTATCCTGGGGAATGACTCATAACTTCTAAACAGTAAAAAATAATAATAAAAAAAGATTAGATACAGAAGATCAAGCATGCAGAACTGAACTGTTAGAATGATGTTTCTGCCAGAAACATCAGTATCTGTGACACATGTTTATTTTCAATGTGTTGTTTTTAACTGTCATGTGATGAGATGGCTACACTGGTTAATTTCTCCATGTAGGCCATATATCAAAGTTACTGAAGTTGTAATTCAGTGAGCTAACTAGCCTTGAAACTGATCTCCTTCTTACAGGGCCACTTTAAATTGAGTTTTCACTATGAAATAAAGTCCTATGTGATTTCATTTTGTAAGATTTTCAATAGATGCTCTTTTTTTTTTTTTTTTTAAATGAGAAGTAAGGAAACAAATAGGGATCTGTCCATGGACAAGTTATGTGCAGAAAATCTGAATGACATGGTTACAGCTTACAGCTGTTGAGGTGGAAGATTATAGAATTACTTTCTTAGGGATCAGTAGGGTACAAGCAATTGTAATATATTGATTTAGTTTTGTTCACTAGCCACACCTTTCAAGGCCAGTTACTCAATTTTAAAGCATGTGTATGGTTCACAGAAAGACAAGTCTGGGGTTTTTTTTACAGAATTCATCATTCGAATACATAATTTTTACTCTAATGAACTCAGATTTAAGGATAACTGTGGATATTTGTTGCTTTTTTCTAGCCTAAGTCTGTTGGGGAAATGGGGGTGGAAAGAGGAAGAGGTGAGTTCATAACATTTCCAGTCTATATTCCAGCATTTCTGTTGTCAGCTTTGCAGTGTGTGGTTACAGGGTAAGGTAGTCCAGATATTCCAGGAGTGAAGATCTGAGATAATACGCCTGGGACTTTCAGCACCCCTTACTCTTTCTGTACTAGCCCCAGGATATCCAAAAGTACCCTGACTTCTGCAGAATTCAATGATAATTTTAAAATCTGTAGTTGAAATTCATATTATTTCTGGAAATAGGCTAGAGGTATTTGGAAAAATCTGCAATAATTCAAAATATTTATTACTTTACTTAGAATCACCTCATCATATTTATGTGATGACTCCATATATTTAGTGAGATACGTGACATCTGTGTCCACATAGGAAAAAAGATTCCTTAATCACAAAAATATGACTTATATTGCATATGCAATAAAGTATTAAGTGCATTCTAGTGAGAAAGTATTTTTGATTGGTAACAGCATACTTTAATATGCTTTCTTAATTTGCTTAACTGGTAGAGATACCTTACATCTTGAGAACAAACTTCTGTTCTTCTATTCTATGGTTCTGTGAGGTATCATCAAAATATCCAGGTCTTCAAAGTACTGCTTTTGCTTGCTATTGTACACATTCACATGCTGAAGCCAAATTGTATTTTTCCATGAAAGGAAAAGAAACTTCAGTTGAATCTTAAAAAATCAGCAAATAGCTATCCCACAACCTAATTGAAAACCAGACAAAAGTGACAAAGCTTAGGCAGGTTGCAGGGATAGACATCAGTTGTGGAGATTGTGAAAACTGTGGGTTGAGACAGAGTTTGGCCTACAGATTTGGCATGCTCTAGCTTTCGCAGCTTAAAAGAATCTGTGCATGTTACTTTAACCAACATGCTCTCTCAACAAATCGCCCATCACTGTTCTTCCTTGGCAGTTCTTTTTTGAATTAATGCATAAATATTTTTGAGATTATTGGACTTTGCCCCTCCACAATTAGCATTTTATGAGAGCAAATGAAATCACAGGATCTTCTTTTATGGCAATGCCAATGCTCAGTTTCAGTCTTCAGACCATCATCTGTACCAATGAAGCTTGCTGCCCTAAGGTACAGAACTACAGCATGAAAACTGTCATCTTATTTCTGCAAACCTCTCGTTAATTTTTGCTACATCCTTCCAAAATTGTAGCTCTACTCGTGCACCTTTGTTCAAGATTCTGGTTGTGCCCTCTCTCTTCTTGTGTAGCTCCACAGGCCTTGAAATCAAATTATGACTACTTCTGCCTATGTGCTGTGTAATGTAGACAGTAAGTAGCGTTATCTCTATGCTCAGTCTACTTCAATTTGGCTATGATCAAGTGTTTTCTCCGCTGGTAGGTACCAAAATAATATCCCTAAGCAAGGAATGTGACAATTGGTGACCATTAACCTCTCAGCTTCAAACAAAACATTTCATATGTTAGCAGTCATATCGTGATTATTACCTGGACAGAAGGTAGACCTTTCTTTTCATTAAATCCCTGCATTTGAATAAACTGTGGAATACAAAAGAGAAATTCTGTGAACATGGAACTATATTTAGAGAATCAAGCCACATTTTTCAAAAATGTAGGACTGTCATCTGTAAAGTATTTGGAATGCTTTTACCTTTGCATATTAGTAACTAAGTGTAACCTAGACTAAAATTTAGCTTTCACGGTTTATAAAGAAAATAGACAAAATAATAATAGAGAAACATATTATGAAATTGAGACTGATAACTGCACTTTAACAGTAAGAACTTTATAATCACAGAATCACAGAATGCTATAGGATTGGAAGGGACCTCTGGAGATCATCTAGTTCAACCCCCCTGCCTTAATAACTCTTTAAATGATGGAAAACCACTAGAATTTATTTTCTTCTAATGAGGTGGGGGAGGAGGATGGAGAAATCTAGTAGAAATATTAAGGGTCAAGTTCTATAAGTGACAGTTCTTTCTGGTGCAAATCATGTCACTGTTGCTGGACGGAGACACAGTTCTGATTTGGTGTCTGAAGAAACCATGTTCAGGAACTAATACATCCATTTAGAAAAGTTCAAAAAGCACATTCTCCTTTCAAGAATGTGATTTACACCACTTCATGTTTTCTGTGCTTAACTGCTCTCGTGATGAGGACCACTAAAGGAATGTGCTGGCTAGATGAGATGAGGTGACAGAAGAGTTATTGTGAGGAATGTTTGGACGTTCTTAAGGCAGCCACGATTGCTATCACCATAATTATTGCACTTTGCCACCAGTGCCTCAGTGTTATGAGTAATGGATTTTTAACGGTTAAGCAGTGCACTCAGATTGCTCAAACTTACCAAATACTTCCTCTATATTTGTGTTCCCACTTGCAGTCTGGCAAGAGTTGAGCGAATCTGTATTAATTTGTTTTGTTGCTATCTGTCAGTACTGAGGCATTTATTGAATGTTACTGACTAAAGTATCTAGAACTTTCATAAGCATCTAACTCTTAGTTTGTCATGAAAATATACTTCTGCTTTCAGTTTCATATTCATGCTGTTCCAGTACAGTGATTCATGTCCACGTGGGTGTGATAGGCCTGTATTTCATAGAGTTGACTGTAAAGGTCTTGCATCAAATTTGAAATACTTCTGTTCCATCTCATAGGCTAATTTTATATCAAAATAGTTCTTTTAAAAAATTGATTCTAGGCCTTCTGAGGTTAGATTTCTCTTTGTTGGAAACACTTGTATTTTCCTAATAAGTATCATCCAGCAATGAGTGTGTTATGCTGGTGTTTTCATTTGAATCAGCAATGCAGTTTTGAAGTGAATCTCCTGTTTGCCTCTGCTTTGGTTTTCATTGTGGAATGATCCTGGGGAGTGGCCTGGACTGGATTCCTTCTGGACAACATAATCTGAAAGATGCGCTGCAGGAATGTGCCTAATGGACTCCAACCGCTAATGAGCCTTCAGTCTTTGAGATTAAATCTGAGAGCTAGTCCAAAGTAGAAAGCCCCTGGAACATATATAATATGGAATATGTCTTTAAAATCAACTCTTTGACTGTATAGGCCCACTGTTATTGGCCCATCCTATTGATAATAAAGCCATAGCCACTGAGTATTGCTTAGCACTTATATGAAACTAGTTTTGTACACACATGAAACATTGTTGAATGAATGACATAAATTTATAACTGACCACATGACAAATAGTGTGAATAATTTTGAAAAGAAGTTTTCACTTCTGCATTTGAACTATTTAATGCTTTTAATTCTGCAGAGTACCTATTTAAATGTTGCTATTAATTTTTAATTTATCATGACTGAAATTTGTCCAGGGCTGTCAAACTTGTAGTATATTCATAGTTGTTCCATAGCTTGCACCTGGAAAATTCTGTCTAAGAGCTTTCCAAGAAGTTTAGTTGAATTGCTCTAATTTTAAGACAGTGATTTTTTCAGTGGCATTTTTGAGGCCATTCAAAGTTGCAATGAGACATTTAAGTGAAAGCCACCAAAATGAAATGAAAACAAATTATGTATTTTATTTTTAAAACAGTTCAACATCTAAATGGAGGCTTTGAACTCCATAATTTGTGGATTATGAATATTAATTAGATTGTACAACCAGTCATTAATGAAATTATGTCATTTCAGGCAAATCATGAACTGGAGTAGGCATTCTGATACACAAATAGCACAGCTGAACTTTCTTGTTATGTGAAATGCCTAAAAGTTGATGGGTGTTACAGTTAATGTTTGCATTGTCAAACCTGGTATTATCGTGGTTCCTTTGTGTTATTGTTGTGAACAGTGGAATTTTCACTAGGAAATAGCATCCTCAGTGTTCCTTGCCAGCTAGCATACTAATGAACAAAGGAAGTGTTAGAAATGCAATGTTTGCCACATGGTTTTCAACCCCCCCCAACTGTGCTAGGCTTGAAACAGAGAACCATTTTGTTATCTTTCCTTTTGGAAATGTTCTTCAACTTTTTGTCCCTTGTAGACCTACTTTTGTAGTTGGTTGGGGTTTGGGTTTTTGTCACTTTTATAATTGCTCTCTGCTTTGAAGCATAAAATTCCATTTGGAATGGTTTGAATTTTGCATGTGTATGTTTGTCTTCATCTGCTTGTTCAGGGATAACTCAGGCCTTCTGAGGATTTGTGTTTACATCCCAATAGCTGGGTCAAGTTTAGGTGCTTAAGTCAATTTTGCCCTGTGCTTTCATCATTTGTCTAACCTTAAAGAGTAAAACTGTTGGACTGTTGCCATCTTTGCGTTTTGCAGGTTGCAATGACTCCACTGTGCCAGCCTGTTCTGCTTGTCCCTCTCTCTTTGATGAGAATGATGAATTCAGGTTTCCAGAAGCCTTTCCTGACAGTTGCTTTAGCTTTACTTGTTATTTGATGTGGTGCACCGCTTTGTTGGTGAACAGAGAACAAATGTGCCATAGCAACAGGACCTTTCACAGTATCCCTGTGTCAATAAACAAACTCAAAACCTGTTTCTCAAGTCCAGTTTGTCATGTTGTTAGTCAAGCGCTCCTAGAGTTCACATGCTTGGAAGAAATGACCGAGTCAGTATATAGGCTTATGTATCATCTAATGAATAGAGATCTGTTGCCAAACACACTCTGAGGACTTGAAACCCACTTAATGTGGGTGCTTGTTTCCATTTTTGTTTCACATTCAGGGACTGACTATTACATAGTTACTGATGTATTGAGATATGATGCCACCTCAAGTCTATACGTTGCCAGCATGTTGTAACTCTTCCTTATTTAAGCCTTAAACTTGCATTAATCTCTGCCCATGCTTAAATTCAGGATAAATCCCAGGGTGCTCTGTGTGGGTGTCATTCCCACGGATGGGGCTTTTGGCTAGAAGCTCTTCAGCCCAGGGACTGACATCCATTTAGGACAGGTAGACAGCCACACAAGTTGCTGTGGTAGGTAAAGAACACTATGTTACTTTTGTGACATGACCTAGACTAATTTGCTGTGTCTTTAAAGAGAGATTGGCTTTTTACCTCGATGCTGCGAGACTCTGAATATATCAAATATTTTCTTCCCATTATTTGAACTGCTAGGGAAAGCATCTCTCTTTTTCTTCTTGGCTCCCGGTTTTGGAAGTTAGTCACATGAGAGTGGAAGGGTGTAGTAGAGGAAGCAGAAGGTAAAATACTGAGGAAGCATTATATAAAAATTCTTATGGTTAAGCTTGATTAAAATGGAGAAGTGTTATAAATTTATTTGGGGATGCTGTAGGAAAAGACCATGCCTGTCTATGGCCAGATCTATCCATTAGTGTTTGTGTGAGCTGTAGACTTAAAACTGCTTTTCTACAAGCATGGCACATCAGACAAGATTAAAGTCTTTGTATTTTCAGTGTTAGGATGCACCAGAAGTGACATATGAAAAAAATCTTCAATAATCATAGCTTTTTCCATAGCCCCTTTGTACTAAATCTGGCTGGGATGGAATCAACTTTCTTTGTGCCATTCCCTGTGTTTGGTATTTGTGGCTACAATAAGGTTGATGGCACACCAGGGGTTTGGCTGTGGCTGAGCAGCACTTGCACAGCACCAAGGTTTTCTCTTTTCCCACTCCACTCCCCTAGCAAGGGAGCTGAGGGTGGGCAAGGGGTTGGAAGAGGGCACAACCCAGCTAGCTGTCTCGGGTTGACCAGAGGGATATTCCACAATTATGTAACATCACACTGAGCAGTAAAAACTGAGGGGAGGAGGTTTTGAGGGAGGTAGTCATTGCTGAAACTGGTTTGGGCATCAGCATGCTGGAGGGAATGGCGAGTGATTGCCTTTCCATCCCTTTTTTTTTTTTCCTTTCACATATTAAAGTATATATTGACCCACGAGTTTCTTCACTTGTGCTCTTTCTGTTCTTTCACCTTGTCCTGCTGGGGGCTGGGGAGGGAAGGAGCAGTCATGTGGTCCTGGGCTGCTGCCCAGATTCAGCCCACCACAGCCACAAAGCAGCATCTGCCAGGAGATCAGCTGCTCTGGTGGGTCATTCTGAAGTACAAAATAAGCTGTCAAATCATTGTTTAATATCACTGGTCTAGGTTTCTGTTAGGAACTTTCATGGAGAAGTCTTCATGTGAATTCAACAGATCAAAGAACAGTTACTCTGCTAATGTTGTAAATTTCCTGTTGAATTTGTTTGGTGTTTAATTGCAACATTGGGGTTTTTTTAATAGTGCCTTTCCTTTTAATTCTTTCTTGT
The DNA here is from genome assembly GCA_013398155.1 of Pedionomus torquatus. Taxonomy (NCBI): domain Eukaryota; kingdom Metazoa; phylum Chordata; class Aves; order Charadriiformes; family Pedionomidae; genus Pedionomus; species Pedionomus torquatus. Next base: position 7,880 of record VZRU01002488.1, read on the forward strand.
TAAGTCTTAATATTGTTTACATGCTTTTGGCTGGCTGATTACCATATCTAGCTAGAATAATAAAAATAAACATGAAAAATACACATACAACCTATACAGTTAAAAGCAAGAAAAAGAAAAAAGATCCTGAACAGGATATAAGCAGAGGAATGAAAACTGAATCCCTATGAATTATGATGACTGATTGTATTCTGCACTGTTTCAAATTTATTAGATAAAAATATAATCTAGCACACTGAGAGCCCCATAATATTATCATTCATGTTTCTGTAGCGCCATTGATTGTTTACTCCATGAAATAGTGGGGCTCTGCAAAGCCATATCCTATACAAGAAAACTGTACACAGTAACTGTCCAGTTTTGTACTACCACTGCAGGGTAGTTAAGGTTGTAATCTTCGTGGTGTTACTGCAATAAAGTAATTTTAGAGCAAAATCTCTTAAAATAGCTCATATAAACTTCTTCTACGTGGAAAGCAGAGCGTATCATGCTTGCATTTCTTTTACAGTAGCTGTCTCCAGGATGCTACTTATTTTCACTCAGTCTATTTCATGGTATTTTTCAAACACATTTGCTCCTAAATACCTAACTGCACATACAAAATCATCATACTTGAATACAGAGTTGTATCTTCCAGATACCAGGTAGAAATAGTTTGTATCTAATATCTGTCAAAGGGGTTGAAAAAATCTGGGTATTTTTTGGCTAGGATGAGTGTCTAGGTGAGATTAGGTCATCAGGGCAAGATGCAAAACTCATTGAAGTCAATAGATATCTTCCCAGTCACTTTAGTAGCTTTACATCAACCCCAGTGAAATACGCTGACTCAGGATGGGCTTGAGGAAATATTGACAATTTGTTGAAGAAATGGTGACGGGAGGGAGGGCTGAGAGAGAAGTGCCATGGAGGTAGCTGGGTCAGACATTTCAGAGGTGGAAATTGATAGAAGAGGAGCAGCAGTGCTTGAAGGCACATGCTGCTATACATACAATATGGAATATATTATTTTGAGTGATGTTCAGTGCCTCAGTTTAATAGGGTGGATAACAAAGGCAGAAAGTTAGGATTTAAAATCAAACTGCTGTTGGTTACATAAAGAAACTAACCTTTAATAAGTCACAGTAGCAATAAGTGATTTTTCTGTGTCTCAGGACTGGAATCATTGCTTTACCAGAGGATATGTATTGTCGTGTTGTGATAAGTGGTGTATAGACATGTTCTTGTTGAAACGAATAAATAGAGCTAACAGACTTTTCAAAAGTTGTTTATTTAGATTTACTGTAAATTAAATAGTGTATGTATACTCAAAAAATACTCAAGACTGAAAATATGTAGTTTTACAGATCCCTCCAGTACATGATATAAACCGATAATCTGTCACGGTGAATAACGAACAAAGTAATTCCATATTTGGAAATGCTTCCTCGAATGCCAGTAGGAAAAACCTGTAGCAATCAAGAACAGAAAGACTTTTGTGTGTGAATTTGACTATTAAAACATTAATGACAGTGAAAATGAAAGCTGTCACTTTGGTTTGAGAAAATGCAGGTCTGCATGTGTTATCTGGCAAATTCATCAAAACAAGATCTGCTATCTTGTGAATTAACCTTATCATGGAAATTTCCCTGCATCTTGTATGTGTTTGGAGAGAAGAAATAATTTCATCATGGGGTAAACTTTTATTCAGGAGTGGCATTTAAAAGGTTATGTTTTCAATGCAAAATAGTTAATTATTTTATAATACATTTTCTGAGTTTCTAATCAGTTTTGAAGTTTCAACAATATTTGTCTGTAATTATATGTTCAATTGTAAATAATAGAGAACAGACATTTGTGGAATTTTTGTGGCTTTTATATGCCAAAGCCACATATATGTGGGAAAAAAAATGATGGTTTTTTTTGTGTGTGTGACAAAGCAATTCGAATTTTTATCTGAAAACTTTGTGAAAGATAAATAAATATGAACAAGCTCAACTGCAACTTGTTACAAAAGCTGCTAAGTATTATTTTGCATGATCAAGTACAACATGACTAAAAGACACTCTGAAAGAGGAATTATTTTGATTTGTACAAGAAAACAAATTGAAAACCAACTTTATTAGGAATTATTTCTGCGAAAACTATGTGAGATGCTAAGACAAGTTATGTTGTTAATTTTCAAACGTGAGTTTTCCTCACATACAGGAAAAATACCACAGGAACTAATATCTTAACATTTCTTTTGACTTAGAAAAAGCTGACCAAGAGAATACTGCAGCAGGAGGTAAAGACATAAACCAGCCTTCTAGTAACCAAAGTATACAACCAGAGATACAAGACCAGTCTGTCTGGGGAAATCGCACGGATGGTGACCTCATCAGAAGTAAGTATTTCCAGAACAAATTGCTGCAATTTAGGCTTGCTTTCACTGTGTAACAGGATACTGCCTGTTGACTCAGTTAAATGTGTGTCAAATGAAATTATTTTGCAACTATAATGCACATCTACTGACTTTATTTCCCAGAATGACTGCATTTTATTTCCCATCAGCCTGCATAAGCAATGAGTTCAAAGAAAGGAGTGATTTGAGTGGTGCAGTGTAACGGACTTCTCTAGCATCTACATTTTAAATGTTATGTTCTCTACAATTTAATGTTATGTTCTCCCCTTGTCATTCGTAATGGAATCTGTATATTTAGCAGGCATGTGAGCTGCAGAACACCACTGTGCTAGGTATCATTGCCCTTACTTAAATGTACAACCTTAGAAATTGGCAGAGTGAACTACGTGGAGAGCAGTTGCTTCCAGACGCATTGAGTACTGGTCAGGTGTAAGCTTATAAGGAGTTTTGAATCCTAAAGTAGTCATTCCGTTCAAAACTAGAAGAATGCTGTAAGACAAGGTTTTAGACCTATGCTATGGAACTGCGGTTTTTTTTTTTTTTTTTAATTAGTTTTTGCAAGTCTACATTCCTAGTGTATGTCTTGGACGCTTTAAAACATAAAAAGGTATGCAAGAACATTCTTATTTTTCTGCCTTGAATTGAAGATCATACTCTGTCCAAAAGATCATCAACAATTGCAACCTCCTGAAGCAACAATATTTCTGTCAACTGCCAGAGCTAATACTACTTTAAAATTCTGTGAATGCTTGAATGTTAGTTGCTCGAGGGAGGGGCAGCATGAGAAACTGTGCCTTAATTATAGGGTGTATGCAGAAAGCAAATGGACTAAATGCTGAGTGGTGCTCCAGCTCTCTGAGATCGCTTTCTGGCCACATGCTTCAGGGTCAGTCTTTACGTTGCACAAACACTGCACTGTATACAGT
>VZRU01002488.1:14728-28564 GCA_013398155.1 Pedionomus torquatus
CACGTAGATATTTTTATCCTTCTGTTTTCTAATTTTTTATGTTGATATTTTTTACTTTACATGACAATTTATTTAATTTTAATGTCTGGAGATTCCCTCTTCCTTCTGGTTAAATGAGTCATTTTCATAGCTTAAATTATGCAATTTGGGTTTGGGACTTTTTTCCCCAATAAGAAGATAGTCGCCTGTTAGAACTGTTCTTTTTGTTTAGTATTAATCCAAATATCTTTTATTGGCTAATTATGGTAGTCATTTTACAATTATTGTGATTTCAGATGACTCTGTTTATTCTGCCTAAAAAGCAGTTCAGTGTTTGAGATACTTTCTAGCTCTGAAGAGAACCATTTAAGGTATGAGATACCCTATTCTTGCAGCATAACTGAGCATGTGAGTAGAGATCAGAATCATGCAGAATAGCTTAATGGAAATTATTCAAAATATAGTGATAAGTCTGAAAGGTATATCCTTGTAGTTAAAGTACTGATTTAAGTACAATGTCCCAAATACACTGCAGTGTAAAAAAGCATAAGACTGTGAATGAACAAAACTTTAATCAGTTTGGTGCTTAAATACAGGAATGCAGTATTTGATATTTAGATGCTTCCTTAAAAAAAAAAAAAAATCTTTGGGGAATCTGGTCCATAGAAGTAATGGAGGTGTGAGAACTCCTGTCCCAGAGAGATTTTCTAATCCTCCCCCTAGCCTGTATTCCATATCTTTCTCTCCCCAACCTGGCAGTTCTCTCACCACTTCTCTTTGAAAAGTCCTCGAAACCTCCTCTCATGCCTGTTGAGGAGCCTGAGGGGTTTTTAACTTCTTCCCAACCATCTCTAAGATGGCTGACAACACATGCATTTCTGAACACTTTAAAAATACTGTGCATCAGTTAGTTCCCTTAGCCCAACACAGGATGTAAAATGTGATTTATTATCCTTGTTTTGTACGAGTTTTGGCTGGGAAAGATTTAATTTTCTTCATAACTGCCTACTGAGTTTGTATCATGGCAAGTTTTCAGCCACTAAATAGTGAAATATGACTTTGATTATAGAAACTGGAAGATAGTATCTAAGTATGTTGTACAGCACATTTGGAGTATTCATGCCAGTCAAGATAAAGCATCTCATAAAGATGGTAGTGAAAATTATGCTGTGTAACAAAATTTTGGAATTTAGTTGTCTTAATGGCAGCCCAATGTGTTGTGTCAGAAGTACTAGGGCCTGTGTGGACCCACGGATTTATTCCCACTGTTGATGCACCCATTGAAGCTGAGGATAAGAATGAGTAATAGTGCTCTTGCAGTAGGCTGAGCACATACAAATGAGAAATTGGAAGCCAGTGCTATGAAGATACCAAGAGACCAAACATTTTCAGTGTTCCAAATAAACTAATTGGAGTTTGCAGCAGGTGCACACACATGCAACTGTTCACCTGAGTCTTGATGGCTCAGCTGCGGTTGAGATTTCCTTCCTTCTTTTTTAACAGATAAATATGATGCACTCTTTCCAGTGTTTACCTGTAAGACTTCTGCAGGAAGATAGGGCTTTTCTTGCTGCAAGTGTGTCTATCTTCTCACCTTTTTGATTTCTTATAGGAATTTCTAGAATCAAACCTCCCAATGCCGACAATTTTACATCCAGGGATTTTCACAGCTCATTGTTGCATAACCATAGGATTTTCATTTAATTTTCATTTCACCTTCTCCTGGGCAGAGAGACATTTTCACAGTTATCTGTATCCTTAACAGTTACAGTCCCTAGAGTTTAAGACTGGGCCTACAGTGTTTAAAAAAGTCACCCATGTAAGGACTCGAGTGTTGTTGAAGTTAGCAGTCCCTTTCCTGTAAATAGAGCTGCTGTGGGGTGCAGATGTTTTCTGTGTAACCTTTCCCCTTTGACTCTAGGTTGAATGTTTTGAAGAAATGCAGCTCATGATGGACTGTGATAGGTGAGGAATTTCTATATTCTGTGGTGACTCCATGTGGAGAAATAAGGTTCTTGCTGTTGTTGATCCATTTACAGAACAGTAGTCAAACCTCAATGAGAACCTTAAACTGCACCAGATGACCACAAGATAGATGCATGTATTCTGCATATCACTAGTAGCCAGAATTACCTGGAGCCTTTCATTTTTTGTTTTACCTTACTCCTGACTCTCAGAACATCATCTGAATTCATGGTCTGAGGCTGGGGAAGTTTGGATGACACTAATCATCAGTACCAGACAAAGGTGAAAGTCTTCAAGTAATGTGAAGATTACCGTGCTTGCTGTGTTTGAGCCTGAAGTAAATTGCATCTTAATTTCAGGATATTTTCCTTTGTTGTGTTGGTACTGTCTCAGAATTAATGTGCTGTTATGCCTAGATGGGAAAGAATATTTATATCCTTTTCCTGACTCGTTCCTCATATAGGGTAAAATGTATAATATGTTTGTAGTGCTTCTTTAAAGAGGAAGAGATGTAAAAGTCTAACTGCATTCTATGTGAAATCTTATAATACAAAGCCAATGAGTCAGTGTGGTTTCAGACTGCTATTTTCAGCACTAACAGTATTCAGTTAGACATTTTTAGCAAAGAAAACACCAAATTAAAAAGTGCATGGAAATGTCATCATGCAAGTTGTACTTTTAAGAACCTGTTTTCTGGCAAAAATGTTTTGAGCTTGAACCAAAATTCTCTTAGCTTTCCTCTTCTTAAATTTTATGTTTACTGTCATGTGTGGAATGCCTGGGGTGAATTTATACAGCTGAAAAGTAATACTTTATATTGTGCATACATCAAAATAATTAAATTAATTCTTCAAAATGTAGGGAGGCAAAATAGTTTTCAATCTTTTGAATTTTGTTTTTACTGATAAAAAAGTGAGAGATGAAGAGAGGTTCATGGTCACAGCAGAAGGTTTAGCTAAGTAATTATGGTTAAACGTTTTTCTTCTTTAAATAGCTATCCAGAGGCAAAAAGGATCAGACTGCTACTCACTTGTGCTGCATTTAGGTTAGTATCTGCAATGTAAAAGTACCCACAAGTACCTTTCCCTGAAGGTATTTTTGGAAAAGACATGGAAAACCAGGAGTCTATGACCTATTTGCATGTTGTTGGGGTGGTGGCGGCTTTTTGTTTTCCCTTTAAAAAATAAATATTTTTTTTTTTTTTCATGATCCAAACCAATAGGATCCCTTTGAAAAACATTCAAACGTCAAACAGGTGTGGTCATTTCAGGCTATTTCTATTTCTTTGTTAACTCATTATATTGATGAGGTAGGCCTCCAGAAATATTGAGGCTTGATTTAAGAGAATGATGAATTATTTGCCACCGGAACCTTAACTATTTTTAAATGAACTGTAGTGTTCTGGCATATGAGAAACATGTTTTCGGATGGTCTTGAAATTTGTGACCGTGAAATGCAAACCCATGGCATTCTAACAGAAGAGCATTTAAATTCTGAGTTTTATGTCTTGACCCATGAAAATTACAGGCTTAAATTGTACTTTTAAATCTGCTTCCCACAAATTCTATACAGTATATTGATTATAATGTTTTTGCTTTCATCTGAAGCAATAAATATTAGAAACAGTTTAGAGAAAACTGTAGGATTTAGCAATGCTAATGTTAGTTACAGCAGAATTTCTACTAAGAGACTCTTGCCTGTTGCAGAGGTAGCTCAACCTTAAGTGAGTTTTATTGATTTACAGCTCAGACTTAAGGTTGTATAATGTTTGCATAAAATGTTACGAAGTTTGCTTTTGAGACAAGTCAAGTAGAGCAAACTGTTAGGCAAGCCTATAAAATATGTGGCCTATGAGTCAGATTTGACCTTCAGGGCAAGTTTTTGCCCCTGAGAGACAACACAGGCCTTTTGCCCATTCCTTGGTGGAGCTGGAACAAGCCTGCCTTCAAGTATGGGCAGCTCCAAAAATCATCTTTCTTCAAAAATAAAACCTCTTAGCCAGTTAAAGGTATGTACCTTATCCCATCTCCTTTCTTTATGAGGAAAGATGCATATTTTAGCTTTCAACTTGTAAAATGCAGTTGAATTCACAATTTAACAGAAAGGCAGTGAAAGATTATTATGCTGATCAAAACTGGCCATAAGAGCAGTGTCAAAGCCCAGTGAACAACTTTTTGGTCTGCACAATACAGAAATATGGATTAGTGAACAATAATATTTTTGCTTGAATTTCAAAATTAAGGAATCATTAAGTTTTGGTGAGAAGATTTGAAGTCAGCCTTCCTGGAAAGGTTTGTCTCAGTGATCAAACTGAGTTTTTTACTGAGGTGATATAAAAGAATACTTGGATGGTGAGGCAGGATACAAAGCTAACTTTGGGCAATGCACATGTAGTTTTCATATATGTAATTTTATTAAATTATACCAGCTCATTTATCAGTTTAGTATTTCCTAGCTCACTTTGTAATTGGTAATTTTGGAAGAAAGTAAAGGATATGAATTGGCAATGTGGTAGAAAGAGAAGTGGTGGCCATCACGGTGGCGTCAAAGTTGGAAAAATGCTTACGGTTTGTTCCCATTCTTATTAAATTGTTCTGCATCCTCTTTCCCATATTTATTTTACATATAGAGAAAATACTGACCCATCCCTATTGTATTACTGTCTCCAAGCCATGTTTCTCTTTTCTGTTTGCATAATTTTCTCTGTTCGTCCCTTTCCCTCTTTTCATTGTTTGTTTGAACAGTCCTTTTTCCTGTAAGCCATGAGAAAAAGGTTGTGCTTAGCGGCTGACTGGACATGTTTTACAGTGCTTCAGTATAAAGGCCTGTTCCCTTCAGCTTCTATGCGTTTACATCAATATTTAAGCTATTTTGTAAGAAGCAGTGAACCTGCTTATTAAAATGAGCATTTTGACAATTGGGGAATAAACAGTAAATTAAACATCATGAAAAGATACTGTGAATTCAGGAAAAAAAAACCCCAAACAACTATTAAATATTACAACAAACTGAAAATCTCAGCCTCTGGAAGCATGTGATTATATTAAATTAAAATTTTCATAAAATAAACAAAACATTAACCTAGTCTTAATCTGTTGTTTCTGAACAGAAGCTGAAAGTTAAAGAATCAAATCTGAGAATGCCAATAAAAAGGATGTCTTTAAAAATATTGATGATTTCTGAGTAGTTTGGCTTGGCAGTACAACACTGCACAGAAACAAAGAATTTTGTCTAAATTAGCAATAACACTAATTAAGCATAAGGTAGTAGGGAGATGTTCCCGCTGTGACTTGTTAATTCCAGAAGCCTAAAATGATATGGGACAATAAAATGTAGCTAGTTATGCTGAAGGAAGAGTGAAGAAAAAGGTGCAGGAATTATGTTCAATTGGCAGGCCTACGGCAGCAGTGCAAATAAAATGGCAGATGGCATGAATCTTCAGGAGAGTGGCTAAGGATGTATGAAAACCAGGGCAGTTCTGTTCTTTTGGCAGTTGTCTGAATGGTTTCTTCAAAGCTTTTCTCTTCGGGGCCAAGAAATGTGAGAAGGGTGGCTGAGATGTTTCCCAAGCACAGCACAGCTGCTCAGCATAGAGGGATGGAGGCGGGAGTTTGGCTCACCCACCACCAGCCTGGTTGAGCTGCTGTGGCTGAGGATGACAGGCATATTTTTGTGGGGCTGAAGGCTTCTACAAGTGGTGAAGGAAGGTTGTTTGCATGTGATGTAGTTGCTCTCTTTGCTGTGAGACAAGGGTTGCCACTGTACGTTGGATTTTTTTGGGGTAAGAGGAGGTTGCTGCCTCAGCTGGAACTTTTTATAGCTCTTGAATTGTGAAAGCACCAAAAAAAAAGTATGAAATGTGACTGTAAATTCTAATGCTTTCACTTAAATTGCTGTTTCTTTTCTGTAAAAACCTTCAGCTTATTTGCAAAACCTTGTAACAAAACATTTTAAAATACAAAAATAGACACTACAATATATACATTTGTGAATAACATTGACACAGCACAGATTTCACTGCTATATCGGAGTTTAAAAAAAAAAAGTGATTAGTGTACAGAAGGATTTTCTTTTTCTCTGTAAACAAAGGGAAATATGTCTTCTAAATGAGACAAAAGAAAAAAGATCCTTCTTGCAAGAAGCACTGATTCAAAGCATGGACCTCGTCCAAATTTAAATGCTACTTAGAAGTATTATTAAACAAAAGGTGAACTAAACAAACTTTAGTGGGCCAAATCACATAGTTTTATAAGTTGAAAGAACTTATTTATATTTTTTAATAGAGAATGAGAATGGTTCCACATTTAATGTTGAATGCTTTTAAACATGTTGAAATAAGAATACTCCCATTCTGTATGTTAGAGATAAAACCCAGTCATCCGCTGCTATTCAGTCAGCTCTGCAGTGTAAGGACTTCCAGGTGCTACTGGCCTCTATTACATTGAAATCGTTTGGGCACAATAATTTCATAGAGATTTATATCGTGTTTCATGAACAGCGGAGAATCAGAATTTTTAGCTCAGTTGTGGCATGAAAGAAAAAGGTTGTACAGGTAATTTCAATTTACCTGTTTCTTCAGATAATGTTGTGCTTTCTCCTTTGTGTTAATGCATTTGTTTCTCTGAATTTTTGTGCTTGTAGCTGTTAGTCACTGATGTGACGATGTATTTTTCTAGCAGGACAGATTTGTAACTGTGTGGCTCAGATATCAGAGATTTCTGGTGAATTGTTTGAGCAGCTTATGCTTTGCTTCCTTTCAGGAAACTAAGTGCATCATTTTTACAGGAAGTTTGGTCTTCACCAGGCACGGTCAGCAATCTGACTTTTACACTGCTCTAAGGGATGGGTGAGTGAGCAGCAAGCAAAAACTTATTTAGCATACTTTTTTTAATTATAGTGAATTCATGTAATTGAGGTCACGTATGAAAGCTTGGCCAGGATGAGTGGGTTTGTCCAGATGAGTCAGAAAGAGGACTTCCTAGATTATTTTGGTAGAATACAGTAAATAAGAATCAAGTAAAAAACGTTTTCCTTTGTGCTAAGTATTGGTGACGATGCTTACGTGTTAAGCACATTCAACTTTGAATTGAATACAAATACCTCTTAAATTGATAAATACTTGCTTCTGAAATACAACAGCACCTTTCCCTTCAGCATATGAAATTACTAGTTCAGTGTAAAATAAAGTTAAACTGGCTATGGATTGGGAAAGGGGGCGGGGGGTTGGGGAAGGGCAGTGAGCTCTGATGGATAGATACAGCCTTTAGTCCACGACTGCATTCAGGTTTGAATCTAGGGAAGGAAAAAGAATTTAGAATTTTCAAGGATTCTGATAAGAGGACTTTTCAAGGCGTATCGTCAAGAATCTATTTAAAAAGAAAAACAGATGTCATTTCTGGGTTGTCTTGATGTCAAGCTGGTGTGCTGGTGGCATAAAGCAGCCCAAGATCTAGCTTTGGTTATGGTAGCTCTGCCTTGGGCTTTCTGTGTGTGACTCAAAGCCCTTGGGTGACCTGGGGGTCCCTGGAGGGCTTTAGGATGGAGAAGCCCCGCTCATCCAGACCATGACCATAATGACTAGGTGGGATCTGTGACGGGGAGCAACCTGGTCTAGTGGGAGATGTCCCTGCCAGGGACACCAGGGAATTGGAACTAGATGATTTTTAAGGTCCCTTCCAACCCGTAATTCTATGGGCATAGTGGCCAGGTGGGATTGGTGAAGGAGTCCTGAGCTCATCTCCTAAGCTCTGCTTACCATGAGGGAATTGCCTTAGCTGAAGGACATCTGCAGCAGAGACTACCTCAGTGTATTTAATGTTGCCTGTGCTGATGCGTGTGGCTTCTCTTTCTCCTCACACTTTGCATTTCATCATTGTCAGGATAGGCGGACACTTGCTGCACTCTGTACTGTTTCCACATTGTTTTTTCTCCTGCTGGAAATCAGTCTATTAACTATCCAGTCTGTAGTAACAAGAAGCTGGGTCATGAAGAGTTATTGTTGTGGGCCTCAAGTCCTCACCCTGCTTTCTGACACAGAATTTCCATTTTCCATCATGCTGCTGTTGCTGAATGTGTCTGATTTTTGGCCTGGGCTCCAGGAGCCTTTCTGACCTTGAGCAGAAAGGGAACTATTGCTTCAACACTAGATTACTGTATAAGTATGATGTTTTGGTCTTTGTTTTATTTCACTGCTTATCATCTAGTAATTTATCATTTAATTCTTTTTGTACTTGTAAAATTTGTAGCAAATACTTCAGCTCTAGTGGGATTTTGCTTATGATTTTTCTTATTTCTTCTTCCCTACTCTTTTCTGCCCTCACAAACTGAAGTGCCTCAACTCACTATGTATTTTTTCCCTTTCTGGCTCCTTCCCCTCCAGTGCTGTCTTATTCTGGGTGGTTGCTATCTGGTTTATTTTCTTTTGATGTTTTTGCCCTGCTATTGCTTTAATAATGTAAAATCTCAAGGTTTAGCCTGTTCCTTGTGGTTCTACCCATTTGCTTCTCCTGTTCCATTTTCCTTGCAGCTGTGCTTTCTCTTTCTTTGGTTTTCTGGTACTTGATATCAACTGATGCCAAACTTAACATCAGCCCTGGGTTTCTGGAAAGAATGACAGAGAGAAAATAAGTGTAGCAGTGGGCCCAGAAACTCAGATATCAATGTATGCATTCCAAATGTTACTGAAATTGTGTGTCTTTTCCTGCTAACCTTTTACATTACATCTTCTATGATGCCATCCTGGTTTTACATCTATTTTTTTTTCTGCATATTGTTAGTTTTGTTAATAGTAGTATGAGGTATTAGGTAGAGTTATAGAGATGACAAAAGAGAGCACTAAAAGCAGGACGTCATATTCACACTTGAGGTGGAATACTTTTTGGAGTCTTCTGAAATTTGGTCTCTTACAGGAGTGGAGGATTAGAAATCAAGGGAGCAGTGAACATTAAGGGAATTGCTCACTCCAAGCATTTTCCATCACCTTCTTTTTAAAACTGAGTACAGCTAGTTGTTGTGTATGTTTGTATGAGTTTAACTGAACACTGTAATCTCGTCATCTGAAAACTCAGTCTGTGGAGAATGAATATTTTCTCACTGAAATGAGAATGGCTAGGGGCAGGCTGAGAAGCTCTTTGCCTAACTCTCCCCTGTTTTTTCTTGCAATGAAACATTGTCTAGTTTGTCAGTGGGATTGGGGGTTTGGAGGAAGGGAGTGGGAGATGGTGGAGCCAAGAGGACCTGTTTGTGCACTTGCCCAGGTTACAGCTGTTAATGACATTGAGGTTATCTCTCCTGTCTGGTACATCCTGCTGTGCCGCTTATGAGGCAATACCCAGCAAGCGATATCCTGTTGTTTGTAGCTTCTCTTTGATATTTATTATTTGATTTGGGAACACGTAACACAATGTTGAGGAGCATCAAAACTGTTCCAAATATTTTACTTAGTGTCTTAAGTTCCGTGGGACACCAGTGTGTCTTTATGCAGTGGTATAGCCATATGTTGTAATAGGCACTAATTGCATAACTGCTGTAATTGTCATTCCAACAGCTTGGATTCCTTTTTTGAATGTAGTGGGCAATTAACCTGCCTTTTAAAATTAAAGCTCCAGAAGCAAAGCATTCTGTTCCTTGGCGAGGTGGAATTTTATTGGGTTGTCACCCCTTTGTATCCTTTATAGTTTTGGAAACTGTCTTCAAGTTTACTAAATCACTGGTTGTATTCCAGAAATAAATAACTTTCATCACTTTAGAAATTAACAAAAAGTCTAACTGTCTGATTTTTAATTTTGTATTATTTTGTTCTCATACCTAATTTCTGCAAGCCACAGTGCATTATAGAGAAAGATTTGACAACAACAACTGCAACAAAAATCAAATAGATCATTACACCTCTTAATAAGTTACCTGTGTAGAAAACATAGAAAGTAATAACTGGGCATTTTGCCTTAAATAAAAAAGTAAAATCACCTTAATAAGTGATTGACTAATGTGTAAGTACCATGAAATGTTGGAATGGTGACCATGAGTTAACCTGCTATTGTACACATCTGTGCAATGGTTGCCGCTGCTTTATTTGTAACGTTATGAAACATAAGAGGAAAACTTGGAATAAATTTTCCTACTTTTGAACACAGCTATATATAGAAATTTAATCCACAGGTGTATGAGCACCTATAACCAACAGTGTCCAGTTTTCTCTTTGGCTATTCTCTTGGATTTTTCATGGTGAGCTAGTGCTCCTTGTTCTCCAGAAATGAAAAACCATATGCTACAGTAGGAACTATATGTCACTTTATGTAGATGTGGCTTAACAATAATTACATTACATGACCTATCTTTATTTCTAACTATACTGTGATCTAGCAAGAATTTTCAAGCCATCATCAAAGTTTACGATAGATGCCAATGTTTTTGGTCTCACAAAAAACATTGCCAATGATTGCAAGATTTGTGTATGATAAAGAAAGAGAATTTGCTGATAATCTAATGGCAATTAGAAGACAGAAGGATATTTGGATTTTCAGTTCATTGTTAAAAGATAGGTAATGAAAATGTTAAGGATTTACTCATTTTAGCATTGATTAAAAATTTAGTGTTGCTGTCATTAAAAAAATCAGCAGGCATTCCTTCATTTTGAAAAAAACATGCCAGGGAAGAAGATTTGTAAATAGAGAAATTATCTCCACATTTTCAGTGGGAATGCCTATCAACTTTGTAAACCTCTGGCTACCAGCCCTTTTCATGCTTCCCTGTGGTAACTGCTTCTTTCTGGGTACGTCAAAGACATCTTTATACAATTCCTGCAACCTTTCAAACAGCATGTAAGGTCCTGCAGTGCTTCCAAAGGAAGGCACTGCGGGTGTCTTTGCACAGATTTAAGAGTACTCTTGGCACCTCCTCGTGCACTTGTGTCGCCTTCTCAACCCATAAACACACATGCAGACATGCGTTTGCCATTCTTGTCAGCCCTTCACCAACTGAGAGCCGACAGGATAAAATGTCTTTTCCCTTTGTCCCCTGCCAGCCCCATTTCTGTTACACCTGGTGTTCCCTGGGTGTGTTCTCAGACGCATTTTAACAAAGTGTTCCCAGTGTGGGTCCTGTACCAGCAATTTTACCACACTCGTACCAACAATTTTACTACAGTATTTTCATTTTAAAGGCCATCATGTTTCATAATAATATATTGTATTCATTTTGAAGATGTCCTCATGTCTTAGAAGAAGCAATTCTAAAAAGGCGGTTGATGCTGTTAGTTGGTACTTTGTTTTCCTTGTAAAGTCAGCATGGTATAAAAAATTCAGTGTAAAAAATTGATTTTAAAAGATAGATTGTACCTTGATGGTACCTTGTTATTTAGTTAATGTATGCCTTCTGTGATATGGAAGCTGCAGTATATGCTATTTATGTCCTAGAAAATATTCAAAAATAATTGCTGACAAAAGCCACTTCACAGGTTGACTCAGAGGGTACATCTTGTAATCTGAATGTTAATATTCTGGATAGCTAGGCAGGGAAAACTATTGATGTAGTTTGAAGATCCATGTAGAGACTAGTCAGGATTTTAGTTAGAAAAGTGGGGAGGGAGAGAAACTGATATATTTGAGTTCTCGTAGGTTGACTGAAATTTTATGCTTATCGAGCATATGAATGCATACAATTTGTAATATTTTTGAAAAGGTAGGTTATTTTGCTAGTCAGTTGAAAATGTTGCCTTTTACATCTCAGGAATTTATGCCTTTTCCAGAAGCAATTTGGAAGCATCTTCATTTTACTCTAGAATCCAGGCAGCCTCTGGTTTTACTGTGCAATCCCTGACTATCTGTCATCTGCTTTATTTTTCCCCTCAAGCGTAGTGTTACAAAGAAGCACTGATAAAAACCAGAGGCCCGATTCTTACCTTCCTTGCATGTGGTCTCTTCTGTGTGATCCATGCAGAGGGAGTAGGAGCAGCTACCACTGAGATCAAAGAATTTCCCCAGCTCAAATTAGCATGTAGATCTTGGCTTTCAGCATTAAAGGACCCAAGCAGGACCTCTGTATTTCCTCAAAAGGGCCGATCCTCTTTTGGTGGTTTCAACTGCTTTGGGAGGCAGAGAAGTGTCGAGGGTATTTTCTAATGAAACGATACTTTGTATTTTCTCAATATTTGAAAATAACAAAGATTATGGCTTTTTTTACACCCAGGAATTGAGCTTTTTGTTCCTCCCTAGTCCACCTGCAAAAGTATTGCTTCTGTGGCCTGACCTGATGTCATAAGCTATTGTGTCCTAAACGAAGAAAAGCAATGTTCTTACCTCTCTGGGTATGCAGTCAGAATGACCCAGGCTGCAAACTGAAGAGTATTTTTCCCATCGGTGGCATTGGCCAGTCTAGCAAACACCACGGGCATCAGTATCAGCTGCCTTGGGATTGCTTTTGATGTGATCAGGCTACTAATTAGCTCTCTCAATTCTTCTCTCCCTCCTGATGTTTTCTTTTGATTCACTTTGACTCTGAGGAGGCTGTATTCCTTGTATGTTTGTTTTTGTGTTTTTGTCTAAAATCCCTAATGATAGCTTAGACTGTCCTCTTTTGGTTGAGAGTTTCCCTGTGTTGACATACATTTTTCTGTTAAATGCATCCATCAGGATTTTTCTCCGAAGAATAGCTGTTACTTTGCAAGATGTAAACTATGTATTATCAGTGAACATGCATGTGTGTATGTACATTTAAACTGTGCTAAGGATTTTTCAGTCTGAAGGAGAATGTGTATAGTTACTTCAGAACCATCAAAACCATAGTAAATGTTTAGCACTTAAATATTTATTCACTAGATAGTAACCTCACAATTAAATTATTATGTAAAGCCAGTTAAATAACAGCAGAAGTTATTGTATTAAGGCCTACTTTGCAAGGAAACCAATGGCAAGGAAGCAGTGAAACACGCTAATAGATTATATGCTATAGCAATATATTGGCTTTTTATTGCTTTTCCACAGGCAGCACATTCATGTATAGTTATTACTAGCTACATTATCTGCTAGTTTTCTATCAAAAAAGATTCAGTCTATTGAATCATTAATCCAATATTTATCATTCTTATTGAAAATCCACTAGTGTTAGCACTGTATAAAATATTGACTTAAATCTACTGGTTTTGCTAAAGATTAAAAACATATTAACCTAGAAAGCACTGTATTTCTTAGGACATTTGAAACTATTCATTGTGGATGTTTGAAATGACAATATTTTGATGTTGTTTGAGGAATGATTTTTATTTTTTTTTTAATCTTTAAAATATAGTAAGTGACCAGTGCCATCCTGATTTGAAGATGCTGAATGTTCATCCAACTCATATTTGAAATTTTGATGTGTATTGCATTAGTTACTGAATATCAAGAATAAAATTTTTTGCTCATACATAGAGTGTAAAATGGGATCTTTTGTAGCAGCACACGGCCTGTTTAGAATGATATAACAGGCGCTGAATGTTCACATATCAAACAAAATGCCATCTTTCTGTAGAAAAGAGGTGTCAAAAAGTTTCTTTGTACCTTTAACGCATGTGATTATGTAGTACAAAATGCAGAGTTTGTAAAATTTCTTGAATATACAGGCAAAAAATGAATAATTCAAAACAACTCATAAGTTCTACATTCTATTGTATCTTTTATAACGCAGGCAGAAGATAGCATTGTGTTCCCAGTAGAGCTGAATTTGCACAAGTTACACCTCTGAAAATGCCAGATGGTCTATGGTCTACTTTTGAGAGCTGTCACATATGTAAAGATTTGAAAAAAGAAAGACAGCTGAATGAGAGCAGTGGATCATTAAAGAGAGAGTGAGAGTCCCTGGGTATCACTGTGTTTTAAGAAGCATTGTGTCGTTCCCCATATTACACCTTTTTTTTTT
>VZRU01002488.1:43772-53903 GCA_013398155.1 Pedionomus torquatus
CTGTGTTTGTTCATACATGGCATGCTACTGAACTGGTGCATATGAAGATTGCTGTGTTCACTGTATCCTGGCTTGCTTGTTCTGTGAATTTCTCACCCTCTGTAACATTGTTCTGGGACAAGCATCCTGTGGCATCTGCACATCGGAGGCCTGCTGCTGTTGCTGTGGGGACGAGATGGGGGATGACTGTAACTGCCCATGTGATATGGACTGTGGCATAATGGACGCATGTTGTGAATCTTCAGATTGCTTGGAGATCTGCATGGAATGTTGTGGGATCTGCTTCCCATCATGAAATATTTATCCCTTTTTATTTTATTCTCTGTAAAACTGGAGAGCTTATTTTAAATACATTTGAAGACAAGGTAAGATTTTCACACACCCAGCTGGTATTGCACTGTTAATTCCCTATATATATTTGTGGTTTTTTTTTAAAGAGCAATCCTCAAATCTGTATTCTAAAACAAATTGTATAGTTTTGTATATGAAACTCAAGCTACATTCCAGCTTCCTTTTGCCTTTGCAAATGGAAGACTTTATTGAAACTGAATTATAGGTCTGATACCGCAGACTGTATGAGAGAAGAATTGTCATTCGAATTGAGTGACAGGCTTTGGTCAGAGAAGAATCTGAAGGGCAAAGCCTTAAGTATTTGCCTTTACCAACTTTAGTGTTTAAATGCTCAAATGTTTCCATGCATAACATGCATTCACAGGCATTCTGGAAAGCAAGATGTCTTTATTTCAATCTCTTTAGAGTAAAACCAACTTGGGCCTATTATATTAAAATTTGTTCAAAAGCAGCGTCAGGAGTCTACTGTTGGTTTTGGTGCAGTGGTCACATTGGTGATATTTCTTTTGTTCTGAATATCTCATTGGTTTGAGAGAGATTCCTGGTATTTTCCATTGTCAGTATTGATACCATGGGAATATTTGGCAAGATAAAGTCAGTGTAAGTTTTGCCATGGACTACAGTACCAAGATTTTGTTGTTATCAATCAAGACAGAATAGGGAACTTACATTTTATTTCAGTACTAATATTACTTGAACTGCTTTTTTTTAAGAAAGAGACTTTGGAAATCTGTGTAGACATGAAATATATCATTAGGCTAACAAACTAATAGACTTAAAAAATCTTCAAAATTTGGCTATAAAAGGGAAATTATCAGAATATAACTCAAGAATCTAAACTGTACATTACTAGCCTTGTCAGTGTTTGTGGTTTTACAGCCAGTATCTCATAGTTTAGGACCTATTTCTTCACTGCATGAGAAAGATCCAAAGAGGATGTCAGAATTTAAACAGGGTGTAAATATCAAATTAAAACTGACTTGATAAGGAATTTTGTCATTGAATGCAAAAAATCAAATGCAAAAATGTTTATTCTCAGATAGGTCTTACTTGTTATTTTTAAATAACTGTGTAAAAAGAAAAAAGAAGAACATTTTTTAAAAATGTATGATACCCTTCAAAAGTAAAAGGAATATGATTTAAAATGTTTGAAAAATAGTTAGAATCTGGTGGACAACCTTTTCCCTGTTACACCATTAAGGTTTTCTGTACTTGTGAAATGAATTTGGTCCTACACATAAAGAGGTTTATGGCATTCCCAGATTTAGGGAGTAATGGTACCCATTTTCTTTACCATCTGCTAGTTTCTCCCCTCCATGTCTGTAGCTCATTAACTTTTCATATAAAGAACCTACATGTTTTGATCTCACATACCTAAACTTTTCTATCTACGCTCCAGATTTCCCATTGTAGATCGTTGGATCTCGCAAAATTTAGGCCTTGTTACAAGAATCATTGATAGCCAATAGCATATTTCTGTTGAGTGATTTGACCACCAATGTCTCTTTCCGCTGTAGTGAATTGAATTTATGCAAATGTGACAAGCTAGAGATCATAGGATTGTGAAGCTAAGTCAATAAATGGCCTGATAGTAACCAAAGCTTCTCCTTGTGAACACTGACTGGTAGTGCCTACTACTGCAAGTTGTCACTGAAAGTAACATAGCCGGATCCTCAACTATACTAGGGAGCTGGGAGGTATTACATTTTGCCTTAACATCTGCAGTATTGTGTATTCTGATGCAACACAGATTTACTCAGAGGGCTTCTTACTTGGTTTTGATAGTTACTACAAGAATTGATTCTTATGGATGTGTGTGTGGTTGTGTCCCCATATAGTGGGCCAGATTCAGATCTGCATTGCGTAAACTTAAGTGTATTTCCACTAAATGTCTGAATTTTCCATTGGTTTAGCTCCAGCTAGAGAGCACAAAGATATTATGGTAATAGGCAAGTTAATAAGGAATCATATAGTTAAATTGATAAACTCCCCAAGCTCAGAATCAGGCCCATGGGGCTCAATTATGACTCCTAAAAGTGTGAACCACATTGGGAAGGGGGAAGAGGTGCCTTGGTTGAGTGGCAGTGCCTGGAGGCATTTTGCCTTTGTAAGGCATAATGCCTCTGGGGAAATTGGGGGCATCACAGTTAGCACTGGGACTAGATGCACCTTGGAAAAACTAGACAGTGCTTTGCCCCTTGTAGGTCTATGGTTGACACCCTGGTGGTGGAGACAGGCTCTCTGGGGCTAGGCAGCACCATGAACTGTCCTTCCTCATGTTCTTCTGGTCATAGAGAGGTGGCTTGTGGCTTTCTTGTCTGATTGTGCTTTTAGGGACAGGCAAGAGGACTTCCAGTCTCCTGTCCTGCCCTGCTGGAGCAGTTCCAGTTTTGTGTTTGGAAAACTGCACATTAGCATATCAATCTTTTAACAAATACTGGATGTTAGTAAAAATCACTTTTACCACAGGATGATATAGTTTAAAAAGAAAATACCAACTTAGGGAGTCTGTTATCTTTGTAAAAGTTTATTTATACAGTTTGCTTTGTGCAAACCCTTTTTTGTACTTACAGAAACTCAGAGGTTTTCTTGATTTACTGGAATTATGAAAACCTGGGAACTGTATTTACTATTAAGTCTTTACTTCCAAACTGTTAAAATTTAAATAATAATTAGAAGAACTCTGTTCATGCATACGTGCATAGGTGTACAAACTCTCTCACACACACATATGCAGATTCTTCTTTTCCCACTTCACTTGTGAAATACTAGGAAGTAAAAATAACATTTATTAACCCTCATAGTGATTAGTAATAAAGTATAACAGACAATTGAAGAAAATAAAAATTTGTGTGATTTGTTTGACATTTAAATATAATGTGCTACTGTTTGTCATAGAGATATTAGCACTTTTGTAAAATGTATCTTCATAGCATAGAATATTAGTATGTAGTTTAAGGAATTCCTTTCTATATTTATATTCTTAAATTTTCTTTTGTAATTTCCACTCTATAAGCAGTCTTGTAAGCACCTTCTGTAATTAAAACAAGCAGAATTAGAAGGAGATGAATGTGAAAATATAGTTTAAATAAAATTAAAACATCAGAACTTAACCGTCTATTTTCTAATAGTTCTTTGAACTTGTACAGTGTTTCAGTATATAGTTCTGCAAACTGGCCCATTTGAAAAAATGGTGACTTTCTATTTGTATTTTATATCAACTAGATGTGCTATTCTCAAACACTATTTTGAAATAAAGATCTTTATTTTGAAACTTCTGGGTATCTTCTTCTTCTAGTCTTTCCCTGTTACTCTTCTGAATGATATTTTCATGTCTTTTTTGTGATTTTTTTTTCCATTATAACACTTCTTGAAGGCTTTGGCCTTTGGGTGTTTTGCACAGAGAGTGAGCCCATGTAGTAGGGTTGCCTTACAGGTGGAGCTAAACCAGCTCAGGCACTGGAATCTGTGCTACCATGGATCCCTCAACAGTAAAAATATTCGTCATTAAGTGAAATTGTATTACTGACGTAGAATTCCAGTAATGATTAAATTTGATCAAAAATGAAAACTATTTTAATACATCTGCAACAACAGTCTTCAGTTTACTGAAAACAAGTTGAACAGAGTGTAGTTGAGACATATTATTGCAGTAGATATGTTAAGGTCTAATGGCCTATGTGACCTATGGAAGTAAGTCGTACATACAGTACCACTATTGTGAAGTAAGGCTTTTTTTTAAATTCAGTTCAAACACAGATAGAGTAGACCCTTTCAACTGTGATTTAAGCAAAGGTTCTTTTTCATGTTGGCTTAAGCTGTGTGAACATGCTTATGCTACTTTAAAACTGCAGAAACTGCATGTCTAGTCTTTTGCACTAATTTTTCTATGTCTAGTTTAAATTTATTGAATGTTCTACCATGTCTGTGCATACGTGGGTCCTTAGCTTGGCTAAAAAAAAATATGATATATCTCCCCTAGGCATTATAGAGGTAAGATGTTAAAACTGACAGAAATTCTGCTTGAGTGTGTACCACGGACTCTTGCCATTGCAACAGCGTACTGAAACAATTTTTTTGCGCTATTCACACATTTTTAAAATTTTTAAAAGTTGTCTTAATGATTGTAATATTTGATATATGCTTTTGGAGAGCAATGTCAATTGTGTTGATGTCTCTGCACAGTAATGCTTCTTTTGTCAGCAACTGTAACTTCCTGAAAGGCAACAGATATATCGTAGAATGAATTGAAGAATGAAACGTATATCTGAAATATCGCTCTTGGCCTCAAAATGAAATGAAATATTAGAGGAATATCTCCCTGGTTGTCCTCTCCATCTCTCTTGCTGTCTGTATGTGAGGATGTACATCATGTACTGGAAGAATTCAGGTAGCATTGATGGTGACAGTAGTAGCTGTAGAATTCTACAGGCATTAATCTTACTTTTTTTTTCCCTACCTTCTAGCCCTATTGCCAAATCTTATCACTTCGAAAGGGAGCTGGGGGGGTNTCAATTTTAGCATCAGGATATTGAGAGAAATGCAATAAAAATAATATCCTGCATCTACTTTTGTGATGCACTTGTTCACTGTGCTCAGTATACTCAAATCTGAAGTTGATTGCTTGCATGAAAGCCAGCCTCCTCATAAGCACTTGCTTATGCTATTTACCAGTGATTTGGTGCTACTGACATAAAAGGATGGCCTTTCTCTTGTTTAGAAGTCTTTAATATGATGGGTTATTTTATACTATAGTTCAAAAGAGAACATTCTGAGTTACATTCTGCAAAACAGGAAAATGTTGAGTTTGATTCGGTGATCTTAATCTCTACATGGTTTTTAGTATATCAGTTCATCTCACTTAAAACAATTTGGTAAAACACTACATACATTTCTGTTTGCCCCCATTATGTAAGTATATCAAGTACATTACCATGCAATACTTATAAGAATTGTTAATACTTATAAAAATGTGAAAGGAAAGATTATATAATACCTTTTATACCTTTAATAGTATCTTACTAATTTTTATTCTGATATGCATATGCTATTTTAACTGATGGAATACTCCACTGTAATTGAGGCTCTTTATATCATCTCAGTAGGGTATGTAATTGGTGCCCAAGCACTATACAATTCCTCTTCAATCAGTGGTGTGGGCTTCTGCAATTTTTCTCATCTCCAAGTTGCACAAAGTGACCACACTGTGAATACGCTGTACTCCAACTTGTATGTGTTTCACATTACAGTCTTTTTCCACAGTACTCACTTTGCTTTTTTAGCTTTATCGCATGATGATTTGTTTGGTTTGGGTTTTTTTTTAGTCATTGTTATTCAAAGAGAACAGAAGGGGCTTTCATTATGGAGGTCTGGGACAATACTAAGGTGTATGTTACGTTGAAAATTATTTCCTCATCTCTTTTATGTTCACTGCTGTATACAACTCCTAGTCAGATAGAGTTGTGAAAATTATATCTTTGGAACTTTGGAATGTATCTAAGTAACTGTAGCTCAACAGTGTTTTATATTTGGATATATGAAGCCCCAAATGTGTTGATTGTACATTGCTTTTTGAAATAAATAACTGAAAGCTCTGTTGAGATGGACTCTGCAGAGTCTTGCAAACTGGCAATCTTCATAATAGTTCTCAAAATTAAGACCAGTACATTATTTTTTTTAAAAAAATAATACCTTTTACAGTGGCATATACATGGTAGCTGCATTACTTTCAGTTGCTGAAGACTAATAAGAACAAGCTGGGGAAAAATGTGTTAAACAGATGGGTTTGCTTTCCTCTCTAGGAAATGCAACTCCATTTGTCTGTTTCTTCATGTGAGGAGGAGACACCTTGATTACATATTTAATGTAGACTAACAGCAGTGGTTCAGAATCCACAATAACTTCAAGGTCATTACCCGTAGTGTTTGAAGGATAAAAGTGGTGCAAGGATTCCACTACTGTTGACAACTGCTGTCTCTGCATCAGTAATCTGCTTTGCAACTATCAAGCTTTCATGGGGTTAAGCTTAAGAAAATTAGAGGTATCCATGACTGAAATTGTATATGCAGTCTTGTTTCTTCAGAAAGAATAATTAGACATATTTACACAATTACATTTTAGTAAACTATTATGCCATCTTAACTGTAACACATATTCTGGTAAAAGTACATTAAACAGCAATCCAAAAGCAATTTAGCTGCTGAAGGCATTATTTTCTATCTAATTATTCACAAATTAATGAATAAAATTAAATTCCAATCACTGGAAAAATGAAGCAATGGTGAGAATTAGAACTACAGATTAGTTAAAGCTATGCAATGCATAACAGAATTAAAGCTTTCTTTTATTCAAATTCAATGCTTAAAAAAGAACAAATCCATCATCTTGAAATTTGACTTGTAGCTTGACATTAAAAATAATATGAGTAGAATTTTCAGTGGGGTAAGCACAAAACTAGTTCAAGTAGTGTCACTCTCAATTAATGTACTCAGGTGGTGTGCCCATTAAAATTCCCACTTGTGGGTTCAGCTCTCTATGCAAATGGGGTCATTACCTGGAGAATTTAATTGGGTATGACACTGGGAGTAGGAATTTTCCTTTCAAAATAAACCTACTTGCACACATTTTCACTAGAAATTTGATTGTTACATATACTTCATATTGTTTGGCTCTATAAATATTTACCAAAACTGAGAATGTCTTCACTTATTTATTTTTGTACAGGTGATTCATAATGCATCAAAATGATTTTTAAATTGTTCCATGTATTGCATATGCAATTCTTGCTACAAAAACCTATGGTGAAAATGTGGGAGGGTTTTGTGTTACAATGATATTTTTACGTTTTCACATCTTTTTAAAGCCGATATTAATTTTTATAGCATCTGAAAGCAGAACTAAAATATTTTTATAGTACATGTACATGTAAATGAAAACAGGCTATCTCGTACTGATTTGTACCACAAGTGTTTGGAATGGAAAAAAATATACTGTGTTTCTGTGGAATACTAACTTCCAACTTCTGCTGGAAATTGCCTTGCAGAGTCGTTTGTATAAATAAGGCTAATACTGAAAGATATTAATTCCACAATATTCACACAACTGTTATGGAAACAGAAATATCTGGTTGGAAGAAGCTTCTAGAGAACTTCTAGCTCAGCAGTCTGAGCTTATGTAGTGTCTAAAAGCATGTTCTTGAAAACCTCTGATGAAGGGAATTTTGGACACTCTTGAGATAGTTGGCACTAGTGCTACAGGAGTCTTACAGCTGGAAAGCTTTTTTCTAACATCACATTTAATCTTATTTTCATTTCTGCAAGTAAGACTGATGTATCCATGTTCTATTCCCAGTGGATGTGTAGAACAATCACCATTCTCTTGTCAAAACCTTTCCTATATTAACCTTTCATATAGTTTGTGTACTCCTGCAGAGTTTTCTCTTACCTAGTCCAAGGAAATCCAATCCGTTTTCTTCAACCTGTCGTCTTCACTACGACATTAATCTCAGACATTACAGACCATAGGAGCTATACTTGTCATTTCAAAGTATCACAAGACTGAGGGAACAATTTGTGAAAGTACTTTCTCTTTTAATGAGAAACATAGTTGTTGGATGGTCTATTGAGGTAAGAAATGTATTTATACTTATAACATGCATGAATTTCTGTGACAAGAAAGTTGACAGTATTTCAGTTGCACCTTAACTTCTGCAAAGGAAACAGTCCAACGAATCAACATTATGATCTTCTACATAAACACTTGAAAGATGTTAATGAGATTTGAAAAATGCATTTTAAAATTTCCAAGGCAGAGAGCTTCAAGTGTTGTTTTAGCAACCAAAAAGACAAAATTAATCTAACATGTCATTAGAGCTTATCTCCATTTGTTACTTCTGCATTGTTGCTCCATCTTGGCTTTCAACTTCTTGCCGCTTGTGTTCAGCACTTTGTTTACTAATCCAGCTCCCTTGGTGTTTTCATTAAAACTTCCTGTCCCAGCTCTAATGGTTCTTGTTGCTTCTTTGATGCCTGGTACATGTTTACCTATGCAAAACATCCCTGCTGCTGAATAGTGGTGTTTTACTTTTTAAACTTACCTGCTACTTTGCCGTAGACTTTCAATACAGTATTAAAACCTTAGCTGAGAGTGCATGACAAATTAAATTACAGAAAAAGTACTAATGCACATCAATATAGTGTTATGGGAAATACTTCCACTAGTTATTATTCACTAATGAGAATGAAAGTTTGGCTGATAGCAATAATTGTATAGGCACAATATACTTGAGTTCTTCACACATTTGACTTAAGACTTAGATGACATCCTGATTTGCAAGATTGTACTTTAGTGTGCGCAGGTGATGTAGACTGAAACTGAGTAGCTGAAATCATTGTTAAACAGTTGATTTTAGAGGCACTATGGAAATTGCTACTGTGCCTGCCACTATTCAGCATTTTCATCAATGATCTGGAAGCATTCTAGCAGATTTTTTAGATGAATCAATAGGTGATGGAACAGTAAATTAAATATGTTACAAGGTACTTATTTAGAGCAATCTGGACCTGGTAGGATGGATGTATATCTGCAAATGTTTTTCCATGGGAAAAGGAAAGGCAATGGTTAGAATTTACTTCATAGAGAAAGAATAAATTTTAAATGTTTTGAAAAGACTTGAGGGAGGATCATGATGAAGAAGGTACTGAACAATAATTTTCAGTTGAAATGCTGTGGCCTTTCACAGTGACCTTTCAGTTTTTAAATGGCTGATGCAGTGAGTGGAAGCAAGGAAGAATGTGTGCTTAGGAAACCAGTTTCAGAACACTGCTTTCTGACCTTCATGTTTTGAAAACCAGAAACAGCCCAAAACAGAGCCACTGAAATGACATGGAGACATAAAATTGCTTTAAAAGGAGGGAATTGCAGGACTTAATCTGTACAGTTTATCCAGCAGAGGACTGGTCTATGACTTCCTCACACTGGACGGTTATCTTCACAGCAAAAAATTACCGTGTTCTGAAGTGGTTCTTATTCTTCTGGAGAGATGCAAAAATAGCTAAAATCTAAAGCAAAAGAAAAACTGGTGCCCAATTTCTTACCTGAATGTAACTGTGAAGATAGTAATGAGTAGAACAAACTACCAAATGCATTGTTTGATTACCTACCTCCTGACAGATTTAGCTCTCAACTGATTTTTTTTTTCTGAAAGATATGTTTACCTTTAAGAGATTGTTTGTATATATGCATTCTTACATATATATATAGCATATATATAGAAAAAAAATAAAAATCAATAAACATTGAACTGGATGGAATTTTATTTCCTTTCATATTAGAGAGCTTAGATTAGGTAGTACAGTAATACCTTGTGGATTTGTTGTCTAGCGGCAGTAATATATTATTTTAATCATATGAATGGGATATGTAGGATTCATACTTTTGTCAAACATTAAAAAGAATAGAAGGAAATGCTTTTCCATAAAACTTTAATTGGCATAATATCTCTATATATTCTAGATGTATAAGAAAAGTAGCAGCATTCTGGGCTGCTCATCACCTGTGTTCCAAGAGGTTATCTAATAAGGAAGTAATGTTTTCTGACCTGGGCTCTGCAAGTAAGATGAAGGCATCAGAGAAATCAGGGACAGGCCTCCTCAGTCTACAGGGTGGATTCCTGCTTGACCATCTTCCCCTAACAGGTTTTACTACACTTCTGTGGGTTTTTTATTTTGTGGGGCTTGTTTTCCTTCCTTCCTTCCTCCCTCCCTCCCTTCCTCCCTTCCT
>VZRU01002499.1:0-10904 GCA_013398155.1 Pedionomus torquatus
CAACTCTAACCATTCTATGATTCTATTCCCCGTACTCAGGCTGGGTCAGGGAACTGCATCTCCCTTCGCAGGTCTGGTCAATGGTCTCCTTCGTTCCTGTTCTGCTGCTTCTGGCGGTGACATCCTCGCTGTTTGGTGGCAGCAGCAGGGCTCAGCCACTTAGGGATGTCTGAACACGAGTGGTGCAGCCTCTCCAGATTGGGCCAGATTGCAGCTTGATTGCTCGTCTTCTAAAGAAACGAGTAAAGCTTTTAAAGGGATCTCAAAGCTTTTCTTAGGAAGTCACACTGTTACATTTTTATGAATTACTTTTTTCCTCCTCTAAAATTTGGTTCAAAATTAAGTGGACACACAAAATGACAAGAGGCTACAGTTAGAGAATCATAGAATCATAGAATGGTTAGATTTGCAAGGGATGTCAAAGATCATCCAGTTCCAACCCCCCTGCCCTGGGCAGGGACACCTCCCACCACACCAGGTTGCTCCAAGCCCCATCCAGCCTGGCCTTGAACCCCTCCAGGGATGGGGCAGCCACAACCTCCCTGGGCAGCCTGTTCCAGTGCCTCACCACCCTCACAGCAAAGAAGTTCTTCCTAAGATCCAATCTAAATCCCCCCTCTTCTAGTTTAAAACCCTTCCCCCTTGTCCTATCACTAGACTTCCTGATAAAGAGTCCCTCTCCAGCTCTCCTGGAGCTCCCTTCAGATCCTGGAAGGCTGCTCCAAGGTCTCCCCGGAGCCTTCTCTTCTCCAGGCTGAACAGCCCCAGCTCTCTCAGCCTGTCCTCACAGGACAAAAAAAAAATATGAAGGAAATATGTGTGTAGGACATTCCTTTACTTCCAAACAGTGTTTGTTAGATGGGGATGACTTACAAATATTAAAACCCAATGGCATGACTTCAGTCTTTTGACTTTTTGAATGAGCTGAGGAAGCACCGAGAGGCGATGTCTTCTGCACAGGGGGCTGGTCCTATAGTCCCCGTTTGGTCAGTGAGAGCCAGGACGGCAGCTTCAGATCCATAAAAGAGGAAAAATGGTGATTTTCTTGTTGGCCACATCCCATAAAGGGGGAAAATCGTGATGGCCTTTCCTAAGGGGCGAGGGGTGCTGCTGCTGCCACCACCATGGGGACATGATTTAACAAATTAGAGATTCCTGTTGAAGAGTGTCCATTTTACGCTGCCTTAGCGTTAGTCATTGCTAAAGGAGATTACATAGAGGAAAGTCCTTCTGTTGTTCAGCAAAAACTCACCAGGGGAACACCCATTGATGTCAGCTCGACTGTTGCTGTGAATAATGGCTTCCTTCTTAATTGCAGTGTTGCAGACACACTGGTAGTTCTTATTTTGGAGGTTTCTAATTAAGCCAAGGCAAAAGTAACTAATGCCTAGATGCCTAGTCCCTCCAGAGACGCAAAGGCACAAAGAGGTTATAGTAGCCTTTTCTCAAAGTTGGTGAAAAAAAATGGTTAGTACAAAAGTAATGAGCCACTATACCTCCGTTTTAATGCAGCAAATAAATCAGTTATAAAGGCAGCCAGTTGTGTAGGTGGATAGATTTATTTATCAAACACATCCCCACAGCCACGTCTGTGCCCCACAAAGTGCCTACTTAACGTGCACCTAATATTGTTGCTATCTCTGAGCAGGACAGAAGAGCTACGTGTTCTTGTGTACATACCTATGTGTACACGTGCAGACACGTATGTCTCTGTGTGTTTGACAGAAGAGATTGTTATTCTGCACGTATTGGTAAAGGGCAAACCTTTAATAACTCAGTGATGGCAATTTGTTGGTGTTTTAAGAGCTGGGGGCCTGGAGGTGGGTTCGGCCCTGATAATGATCAGCAAGAAACACATGGGTTTGAACTGTCATGCAGAACCACTTAAGCAGCAAAGCTAATTAAGGTTGATTTTGGGGAGAGTGATGGGTGCTCACGCTGCAAACGATGCTGACTCGTTTCACCTTTATTTGTTACAGACAAGCAGAATGATGTGGAGATTCCTTCTCCCACCCAGAAAGACAGAGAGAAGAAGAAAAAACAGCAGCTCATGACGCAGATCAGTGGAGTGAAAAAATTAATGCACAGTTCAAGCTTAAATAACACCAGCATTTCACGGTTTGGTGTGAAAACAGAAAAGGAAGACCATCTGGCCAAGGTAGGACAGATTCCTGCACTTCTGGGAGAATTTATATTATCTGGAGTAATGGGTGGACTGCCCCTAACTTGTAAAATTGGAAATGGCATCCCTGAAGCCACGTGGCCGTTACAAATGCTGTAATTACTGCTGTAATTAATGGTACCAGCCCTAACAGCGTATTCTATGGTCATAAATCCCTGGAAAATATCCCTAAATAAATAAAATAAAATAAAAAAGTGATGAAGGCTGAGGAGAGCAATTACCAGCCACAGGGATGTGTAACGAGGCGATGTCCAGCAAACTGGCTGTGGGGCCTTTGTCTCTGTCAGGGCGTTTCTTCTTGCTGCCTGAGAACACACATCACTAATAATTCCCCTGCCACACAGAGGAGCAGCCTCTCCTTCTACAAGGCCTCTGTGTAACACAGTGACTCTGCGTTCGTGTACTTCATTAAGCTCGCGTGTTCATGCCCATAACTCAATTACCATAACGAAGATTGAGTTTGCATCTTTTTAAACTGTTGGAAAACGCGAAAGCCGTGGTGCCGAGTGGTAAATGCAGGATTGTCTTGACAAATGTGGTAACCGTTCTCTTTTTTTTTTTTTTTTTCCATTTCCAAAGGAACTGGAAGATCTGAATAAGTGGGGTCTCAACATATTCAACGTTGCGAGGTATTCCCACAACAGGCCGCTCACCTGCATTATGTACGCCATATTTCAGGTTCGTGACTTTTCTCATCCAATTCCGTTCTTTTACAAGGCCATTTTAGTTCCTAACTGCTTTGTCGCCTTCTACAGTACGACACCCTTACTTGATATATGTGTGTGTGTTGTTCCACAGGAGCGGGACCTGCTGAAAACGTTCAAGATCTCATCAGACACTTTTGTAACGTACATGATGACGCTGGAAGACCACTACCATTCGGACGTCGCTTACCACAACAGCCTCCACGCCGCTGATGTTGCCCAGTCCACGCACGTCCTGCTCTCCACCCCTGCCCTGGATGTGAGTGACCTTGGTTGGGTGGTCCTTGCGTTTTAACGTGGGGTGGCAGCTTAAAAATGTCAGGTTCCCTATGTGAACAAGGGAGGAAAACCTTACACTGAGGTTTCTGGGCTCCCCGGTTCAGGAGGGACAGGGAACTGCTGGAAAGGAGGACCACTAAGATGATGAGGTGCTTGGAGCATCTCTCTTATGGGGAAAGGCTGAGGGACTTGGGGCTTTTTAGTCTGGAGAAGAGAAGGCTGAGGGGGGATCTGATCAGCACCTAGAAATACTTCAATGGGGGGTGTCAGGAGGATGGGGCCAGGCTTCTTTCAGTGGTGCCCAGTGACAGGACAAGAGGGAATGGGCACAGACTTGATCATAAGAAGTTCCATCTCGACATGAAGAGGAACTTCTTCACTTTGAGGGTGGCAGAGCCCTGGCAGAGGCTGCCCAGAGAGATGGTGGAATCTCCATCTCTGGAGACTTTCAAACTCCACCTGGACATATTCCTGTGGGACCTGCTCTGGGTGGACCTGCTCTGGCAGGGGGTTGGACTGGACGATCTCCAGAGGTCCCTTCCAACCCCAGAGCCTTCTGTGATTCTGTTTTTCGATCACCGGTAGCACTCAGACTTGCACAAAGTGGTGTGCTGCCCGCTCCTCTTGAGGGCTCAGTTCTCTGCCAGGGAAATCACCATTAAGGAATTTCAGCAGCAGCTTTGCCTGGAAGCTCTTTTTCATCTTAAAGAGCACATGCTGCTTATAGACCTGTCTTCTAAGCAAATGTCTTGTCCTCAGAAAACACTTTTAAAAAGCAGAATTTGTTTCTCTAAATCAGCCGCCCAAACTAGTGAGAGATAAAGCATAAGGACTTTTCTCACAAATTCTTTTTTTTTTTCCCCTTCCTAGGCTGTCTTCACGGATTTGGAAATCCTTGCTGCAATTTTTGCGGCTGCAATTCATGATGTGGATCACCCCGGGGTCTCCAATCAATTTCTTATTAATACGAGTGAGTTACGTTTCAAAGACACTAATAACATCATCTGCAAACTTGGAAGCGAACGGGAAGGCATTTTCCTTTCCAGCGAGGGCACGAATTGTGACTTTCAGGCTGCATCGCTTTCTCAAAATAATCGTGCAGTAAACTAGCTAGAAGTTTGGAAATAAAGCAGCAATTAAAACGAAATTCTTAGCAGACGAAGCCATTGTAGTACAATTTGCAAAGTGCCCTCAAATCTTGTGAACATTACTACTCGCTAAGGCATAATAATTCTTCCTGTCCCGAGTGCAAATTTTATCGTTAATATAAGATAAATAACGCTATTGCTCTTGACAACAATAAAGCTTAAACGCTGTGGTTCGTAACAGGCTGAGCATGAATCTTGATTCCAAAGCGTGGGTATTGTTCTGTTTTTGGAAAGCGCGTTTGCAGGATTCCTGCTTTTCTGTTGTCAGTGATTCTGACGCCCGTAACTAAGTCAACCGAGCTCTATTTTGCTCATTAGGACGGAGCAGAGGGCCGTTTATATTATATACATATGTGCTCGGATGAGGAAACCGCACTCCCTTGGCACATGGGAAGCGAAAAAAACCAGGATACTTTTCCTGCTTTATTGCACGGGGATGAGCATTTCAGTACCCGGGTCAAGCCTGTGCTGTTTGAAGCTGCACATTTCACATGCTGGAGTCACAGATGTGTCTTGCTTTGTTTAGATTCCGAACTGGCCCTGATGTACAACGACGAATCCGTCTTGGAGAATCACCATCTTGCGGTGGGTTTCAAACTGCTTCAAGAGGAGCACTGCGACATCTTCCAGAACCTGACCAAGAAACAGCGTCAGACGCTCAGGAAGATGGTGATCGACATGGTATGAGCTGTGCACACGCTGCTCCTCCAACAAAAAATTGGCTTTTTTGTGTCCTTACCCTCACTGAGATCCTGTTTTCACTTCTGTGAAGGTGTTGGCGACAGATATGTCCAAGCACATGAGCCTGTTGGCTGACCTGAAGACTATGGTGGAAACCAAGAAGGTGACCAGTTCAGGAGTCCTGCTTCTGGACAACTACACAGACAGAATACAGGTATGTCAACCAGGTCTCCTGGATTTTGTGTGTTTTGATCAGAATTGAAAAAAATTATCCCCTTCTTTCTTCTGTGGCTTTGAAATGGACCATATATAGAAGCTACTGACCCCAGGGACAGTAAATCTTCAGCCCTTGTTTTCTTCTGTTCTGCACCACAAAGAGGTACAAGGTGATCCCATATGTTTTAGGTAAAGGAGATTATAGTTTTAAGACTTAAAGCACAGATCTGCAAACATGACCCTTCTTCTGAAGTTAGTCTCGAAGGCTGAGATTTTGAGGGCTCCTGAATTTCCTTGCTGCTTTTCCCCACCTGTTTCTGCAGTCAAAAAAGCATAGCAAGATGGCTGTAAGGATTTAATTTGTAACTCCATCCCTAAAGCTGAAACTGAGCTGAAATTAGTGATGTGCAGGCTGTTCCCTGTATAATCTAATCCTCAGTTTACAGAAATGACGAAGAATTGCCGGAGTGGGGTTACGTAGTCAGCAGGACAAGATGCATCCTGATCTTCTCTCCCCTTTGATGGCCAGCTTCTTAGGAACAGACCCATGGGAAAACTCTCCTTTCATTTATTTTTATTTAAGATTACTGATGTTAATACAGGTCACTCTCGCTGTCTAAACCCATGCGGCCACGGTTAGTCAGGCGCATTTGTGTGTGTGTGTGTGGAAGGGATATTACTCATTTCGTAAAGGAGGAGCGTTTAAACCATCTGAGATGCACGGAAAGACGTTTTGAATGGTGGGAAGCACCTGCATTGAAACCCAAACCTGTCTGATGTAATGACCGTGGCCACAACTGCGCCCCCACCTTCGGGATCGAGCTGTCCGAAAAAACAGAGGGTGTTTTTTTGAGGATGTTTTATTTTGGGGACGGTAGCAGCTCATCTTCTCTACGGAGATGTTTCGGTGTTAATATTTTTATAGGCTGTTGCATAATCGAAGAGTCTGGTGGTTAAATGTTCTGAATTAAGCAAGCAGATACAGCTTGAAACCGTCCTCTTTTTCCATTTTATTTTTATGAGTTTTCTGATTAATGTAATTGCAGGTTCTCCGAAATATGGTACATTGTGCGGACTTGAGTAATCCCACAAAGTCCCTGGAGCTGTACCGGCAGTGGACGGACAGGATCATGGAGGAGTTCTTCCAGCAGGGAGACAAAGAGCGAGAAAGAGGAATGGAAATCAGCCCGATGTGCGACAAACACACAGCGTCGGTGGAAAAATCACAGGTAATTGGCCGCGAGCTGCGCTTTTGTACTGCCTGAGCTCCTGTTTTGAAAGCGGAGACAAAATTCATCTGCTTTCTCTAGCACGATTAGGCAAACAGCCAGCTGTTCAGAGGGTTGGTTCTGATTGACCCTGACATCCAGCTGTGCCTGAAGCTCGTGTAGACTGGCCAGGCTGCTCAGAGTCCTTCACCTACCCCGTGGCGTCTCCTCATTTCCAAATGCGTGTTTGTCTTGCCCTGTTGGCGTCCCAGTTTCCAGAGCGCCTTGGTGTTCCCCAGGCTTGAAAAGCACAATTCTCATCTCCCTTCTGCCAGGTCTCTTCTGCCTTCCCACCCCCTTAATTAGCACCTCCTAATGTCAGACCCCGTGTTGGACCCTTGTGGCAGTGCCAGCCCCGTCGTGCTGCGAGCTGAGGAGCTTCTCCCAGCTGAGCTGCACTCAGGACACTGGGAAAGTCTGGATGTTGGTCCTTATTTAGCCTCGTGCAGAGCGGTTTAAGTCAGGGGCCCGATGGAGCTGCTGGGTGAAGTCAAAGAAATATTTATTTATGCCAATACAAACCATAAAAGGAGCTGGATGTGTCTTGGTTTTTTGAGATGAACTGGCTCATCCCTCGTTCTGATTCATGGATTAAATGGCTTCAAGGTCAGATTTTGTTCTGACCTGTGTAGCACGGGCTGTAAAATTTCACCCGGTTGGTCTGTAACGAAGCCGGTAATTTACGTTTGCCCAAACATATTCCAGTCTTTATATAATGGTGTCTTGGTTGTTGTTTTTAAATGACTCGAGCAAGTCATCATCGAGGTTTTTCAGCTTGAATAAGTAACAAAATTGATGATAATTATTTCCAAATGTCCTCTTGGGCTAAGCCAAGTGGTTTCAAAATTATTCACTCAACCGCATGGTGATTTTGTTGGAAAAATCTGTCTTATTTGTTAACCTAACAAGAAATGAATCCTTCAGCCAGGCTTGGCCAGAAAATGCCCATGTGCTCCGCATGTGAGCTCCAATTAATTTTTTTGTTTCACGTATGCACTTCTTGGAGGTCTCAAAATGCCATTTTTGCAGTGGAAAAAAGAGCAGGAATGGCACAAAGTGGCTACCATTGAAACCCCAGCTGGTGGCAAAGGAGGAAGGGAGGTGACATGTCCCTTCTGGGGTGAAACAAGGAACAAGTATGCAAGTATTTCAAAGCTCGAGCCTTTTGGGTGGCGGCGAAGCCATCGTGGAACCAGATAGATTTTTAAAAAATTTTTTTTTTTTTTTTTTTTAAACTTTAAAAGTGCTCCGGAACTTGTGCTGCAGGAAATTTTCATCACCTTTTTGTTTCAGCTGCCTCACCAGTACGTTACAATTGAATGTTAATGGTTCTATTGACATCCTGTTGTGTCTGAGGGAGGCGCGTGTGATTTCCAAAGCAAACAGCTGCACGTTGAGCCTGGCCCCTCCGAGAGTCATTTTCCTGCTGCACAGAAACGGTGTCCAGCGGGGCGAGGAGAGGAGTGACACGTTCTGCCAAGACGGAAGAATTTCAATCCTCTTTATGGCCATTCAGTTTTCTCCATCCTGGACGTACGTCCTCTTAGTCAGACAATTGAAAAACCATTTAGCTCAGAGCTTACGGCGGAAGGACTGACGGACTCGGCTGCAGCCCTCACTCTTTCCACCGCTGGCGCGTCGCTCCAGGGGAGCCGGGCACCAGCCGAGGGCTTTTTGGGATGATTTTTGTCCGAAATGGCAGGAAAAGAAAGGAAAGCTCACAGCGCAGTGGCTGCTTTGGCAGAGTAGAGGAGAAAGGCTGCATCTTTAAACATTTCAGCCTACCAAAACCAGTTCAGAATAGGTACAAACTACACCCCGTGGCAAAATTCATCTACAGGTCAAGCTTCGGTCCGTATGAGCAGTGATGTTTGGTGTTAGGATGGCTGCTCGCCCTGGGAGCACTGGCATTTTTTTCACAGCCACCAGCCATGAGAAGGCCCCAGGGAGAACTTCTAATGGCCTTCCAGACCCTAGAGGGGCTCCAGAAAAGCTGGGGAGGGATTCTTGATGAAGGAGGGGAGCCATAGGACGAGAGGGAAGGGTTTGACACTGGAAGAGGGGAGATGGAGGTGAGATGTGGGGAAGGACTTCTTGGCTGTGAGGGTGGTGAGAGCCTGGCCCAGGTTGCCCCGAGAAGCTGTGGCTGCCCCATCCCTGGAGGGGTTCAAGGCCAGGCTGGATGGGGCTTGGAGCAACCTGGGCTGGTGGGAGGTGTCCCTGGGTGGGCTTTAAGGTCCCTTCCCACCCAAACAGTTCTGTGATTCTAAATCAAGACAATCCAGTACAGCTGGTGGTGGGCTCCTGTACCTCCCACAGGCACCTCTAGAGAGGCATCCACCAGCATGGGGCCCTTTCCAAGGGGACTGGATGATCTTTAAGGTCCCTTCCATGCCTGTGCATACCCTGGGGTAACGTCAGAGCGACCATAAATGCACCAGCCATGTGCACAGTGACCAAGAAATCCTGTCAGAGAGACAGCAAACTTCTCTGTGCTTAGGGTAGAGGCAAGGATTGTCAAAAATGCCTCTCTCCACCAACAGCTGCTACGAGGCATCCCGTGGTGGGATGTTCTGTCTTCAGAGCTGTGGTTTAGCCCGACTTCTGCAGGGCAGGGGATGAGGTGTTAGTCACTAAGAGACATCTACGGCGATATTTAGTGTCACGTGTGCAAGCAGGGGTGGGATTGGCAGCTCCATCACCAATTTCCCCAGTGGCTCCTGCTTTTAGTTAAACTTTTACCCCAGGTTTGATTCTGGATGTCAAGCGAGTCCAGCCTTGTGGGTGCAGCTCTGGGTATCGGATGGTTATGCCATCAGCTGGACTGTGCTGGTTTAGAGACTTGCTCTGGGGGCGGGTATTTTGCTTGGAAAAGTCACGTGTTAACAGCACTTGAGCTTTTTAGATGCACATCTGCTCCTTGCCGTCCCCTTCCCCTCAGCCTGCACCTTCCTGTCTTTCTCAGGTGGGATTCATTGACTACATCGTCCATCCGCTCTGGGAGACGTGGGCTGACCTGGTGCAGCCCGATGCCCAGGACATCCTGGACACGCTGGAGGACAACAGGAACTGGTACCAGAGCATGATACCTCAGAGCCCTTCTCCTCCTCTGGAGGAGCGGGGCAGGGACTGTCAGAGCCTGATGGAGAAGTTCCAGTTCGAACTGACGCTGGAGGAGGAGGATTCGGACGGACCGGAGAAGGAGGGCGAGAGCATCGCCTACTTCAGCAATACAAAGACACTCTGCGTGGCCGAGCCGGGGGAAGAGGATTCACAGCGGGAAGCCAACATAGAAATTGTGACAGAAGACACGTCTCCCGTCGACACATAATGCCCCGTAGCCGTGTGAGTGGATTTTTACACACTTAAGGAGCGTGCAGGCAGTCTCACGGACTCGCCTGCAGCCTGGGTCTGAGGCCTGTGTCCCACACCGGCCGAAAGATCCTCCCAGCTACTTGAGATTGGAGTCAGGGTTAAAGATCGTGTAGTGAATGATTGCTCAGGAAATTAACAGGTGATTTTTACGTTGTGGTTTTTAAGCCTCCTCAGCCGAGAGCGCGGTGTTGTCCTGGGGCTTGGCTTGGGTCGTGACTGAAGAGTACATGACACACAACCGAGAGGTTTTATACCGTTAGTTTTTGGAATTTATACCAGTTAGGCTGATAGAAACTACTGATTAATAACTCTCCATAGAAAACCTGTCCACCCGACCACCTGTCTGCAGACCTGTGTGCCTTCTTTGTAAACACTTTCATGTCTTTTCAAGAGTCTATTGATTAAATACACGGAGTTTAGTACACAAAAGCGACACGAAGTGTTTGGAAATTGACGGATACTTTTTTGATTCTTCCTGTTACAAGAGCAGTCTTCCTTTTTTTCCACGGGCAATACCTGTCACTTTATTGCAGTTTAATCACTTTTACAGACTTAAATGGAAGGGAAACCCCCTGTTTTGCATTTACTGCACCTTTAATCGTCTTCTTGATGCCCCCACCCCGGGGTGACCCCCTTTCAAGTCACTTCGTGCATCATCTCCGTTCCCTTGCTAGGAATAACAGTATTTTTACTTTTTGCCTCGACGGGGTTTTATTTCCGACGGCGGGTGGTTTGATTCCATGGCACATGGAAGTGAGAAGTAAGCGTGATAAGGCAGCGTGTGAGACACGTGTCCCCTCCTGTGTCCCCCCCCGCCCCGTCCCGGCAGCTCCTTGGCTCGGTGGAAGTTGCACGCTCGGATATTTGTGTTTCTCTTGCCTATTTGGTCACGTTTTCCTAGGTTTAGGTCCACCGTCCTCCTCCTCCTGCACTGCCTTGAGCTCTAACACCTCCATTACTGTTTATAACAGTGTATTTATTACGTAATGTATATACTGTAATGTTTTGTAAGTTATTAATTTATATGAATTAACATCACCTGTCGGCGGCG